>JABFPM010003182.1:0-14866 GCA_022817325.1 Idris sp. 1 HC-2018
AAAGAGAAAGAGAGAGGATTACCAAATCATTTACATTATTCAAGATTAATTGATTTTCGTCTCACCTTTTTTTTGCTTTAAATGACCCGCCGATATTTTCATCAATTTGGATTAATGCTTGTGTGTTCAATTGTTCTAACACAGCGTCCATTTGTCATGACTACAGAGTTCGTTTCTTTTCATTTACACGGTTAAAAAATGTTTAGAATTTATTTTATTGCGGCAAAATCTTTTCATTAAATTAATTTATTATTTTAGATGTTGTGTACTTTATTACAAAGAGAAAAAAACACATACAATTTATAATGAAAATTATAGTTAAGTTTTTTTTGTATTTTCAAGTATAAAATTGTGTATCGAAGAAAGTATAATTGATAAAACACTTTTCACTGCTTTATATTTTTGCAACTTATGAACTACGGGGTTTTACACAATGGAATTGTGGACTCGTCGTATAAAAACCTCTTAATGCATAAAAAGGCAATTTGAGAAGGCAAAATGAAAGATAAAGTTACATGATATGGCAAAAGAAACTTGAAATAGAAAAAAAGTAAAAGAAAAAGAATGTTATAGGAAAAGGAAAATGAGAATCGCTTTTGAATTATGATGGGGTAACAAAAGACATGATTTAGTATAAAAATTTGTATGAGCTTCAAGCATATAACTTTGGCTAAGGAATTATAATATTTAGGTTGAACGTTGAAGGACGAAGAAAATGCAATGTAAATTTATATATATTATGAGCATGTGCAGAAATTGTTTTCAAGGTAAAGAAACAGGAAAACTGATATCGTTAGGAAATGTATATCTAAAACATTCCGTTGGACATGTGCGTAAATCGAAAAGATTTTGAAGCGAAACAAAAAATTGTATATAATAAAAAAAAATCTTGAACAATGTAGAAGTTTCAGTAATATTAAAGTAGTGCAAGATTTTGTAATAAGAAAAAGTGCAATAAACGGTAAATATTATCGGTGTAATACAAATACAAATAAACATAGAATCGATATTTATTCAAAGTAGTTTAAGAAATAAAGTATAAGAGGATGAAGTAATAAAAAGTTACCATGAAGCACAGAGACAACTGTTCTCAAAATATCTGTATGTGATTAAAAAAATTATAATGATATTAACTGCAACATTATACACTCTCAGTAGTGCTGCATAGAAAAAAAATTACTTAACAGTAAAATACAGTTTTGACTGTTTTTTACTACTATACTTTTCTAAGAGTAATATTATAAAACCAGAAAAAATTTAGGTTTCAAATGAAGAATTATTCACACATATATATAACTTGTTTAAATTATTTTTTATTTCCCTTTCATGAATTACTCCACAAGTCTCAAACATTCGTTTAACAATTTGCACAAAAGTTTGTTTCAAAAAAGAAAATAACCTTTTTTTCTACAATTTCTTTTTTTTACATACGTTAGTAGTATATCAATACAAATGAATTGATTAATTCATGAACACTGTTGACACTGCAAATAATTACAACTCTGCTTAATTAACGCTTATTCAAACAAAACACGATTAATTCAAAATTAATCATAAATAATGACATCTATTGCAAACAATTGGATATCTCATCGTGACTTTTATCTATAATTGCTTGTTATCAATTGTACATCGTGATAAAAGACGCGTGCGCGAGCACAGACAGACACTCTTGGTTGTTTCGCTGTTCATACATTTTTGATAAACTTCATTCTCTGAGTGAATGAAGAAAACGAAAAAGACAAAAAATACAAGATTGAAACATGTCGTTGCGGAGAAGAATAAACTCCGCCAAGAGTTGATTTTCCTTGTTTAAATAATGCTTATGTTAATGCGTGACGTTTTTCTATTTAGTAACGTTGAATTTCATTTATATAGGTGGGGATAAAAGTGCCAGCAAACACGTACAACTCAAATACAACTGTATATTATAATATTTGTTCTTAAAATTATCAAAAAAATGTAATTTTTGATCATTTTTAATGTATAGTTAAAATGCGCAGATAAGCATTTATATGCAATTTTTGGCTTGAATTTGGCTGAACTTTCGATTCAAAAGTAAATAAAAGAAAGTACAAGAAGACTTTACTTTTGAGACGGTGTAGCAAATCAATAATATAAATGATCAGTTGCCTGGCTGTACAAGAAAAATCATGATATAGGTTTACTTTGTCGCAAATATGTGAGGGTAACAATGAATGTGTCGTGACATTTATGAGCCAATGAAAATAAAAATTTTAAATGAAAAATCTGTTTTATACTTAATTATAATATCCATTTTTAAAACATATTTTAATAAATTAGATATATTCTTACAAAATAAAAAATTACCTTTTTAAAATGATAAAAAATCAATTAGAAAATTGCTGGCGATAAAAATAATTTTGCTCAAAAAGAAAATAAATTGGAGAATTTAATTGGAATTCAAGATTGACTTCAAGAAATTGGTTAAATTGTGTTTTTCATAACTAGGACGTAGACATTTCAAGGTCCAAGGTAATTAAAAATTTTGTTGTGGTCATTTTGTTTTATTTTTTTTTTCTTGAAAGTATTAAAAAAAAATTGTTTTTTCATCTCGCGGTCATTCAACGCATTTGCATTGTGCTACTAGATGAAAATCCACGCATAATATCTCGTTTTAACTACAAAACAATGAATATATAATGAGACATTATACTTTAAATTTTCTATAATAAGAAGTTAAAAATACTTGACTAAGATTAAATGCACCTTCTAGAAAACTCAGAACATGCCAAGCAAAATCACAACGCATTCTTTATTCATAACGCACTGCGAATAATTTTGACGTGAAAAGTATCTTATTGAAAAGCGTAATGTCACTTTTATAGTTCAACTTGTAGACGAAGACTTTAAAATTTTAATTTGTTTTTAATTTTCTAGATTAAGACAATTGTTTAAATTAAAATTCAAATGAGCAAGTTCAGTTTTAGAATTTAATTTCACTAATTTTTCTCAGACACTTCGTAATTTTTCTTACAAAAGTTACGCTGATAACAAAATGTTAATTTTAAAGTTTAAATACATTTATAACTAATAAATTATGATTTAACTTTTTTATTCAGAAAAATACATATATTGTCAGTTCAATTAAAAACTTTTTTTAACACGAATTCCTGTTATTTAGCGACATTACTTTCACTTTGTGACAAAATTGTATTAATAATTTTATTGCTCAAATTCTAAAAATTGAAATATTTACATTTGTAATTCTAATTGATATAAACTTAAAAATAATTTTCAAATCTTTAATTTATGGAAAAAAATTCGTAGTTGATTTTACTTTTTTTATTATTATTTTATTTCTTTGTTTTAACAAAGGTTGAAAATTAAATTGAACATTTGTTTTTCAATAATTTTATATGCAGAGACAGTTCTTTCTTTCATTAGTTTTATTATATCGCTTTTGTATCAAAGTCGGTCACTGTAGAATGATATTAAAAATATATATATTTTGTATTAAATGTTAAATAACCTGAAGGACAAATTAAATTTATTCAATAAAACAAATTGTTCATTAATTTATTTGATATAATTAATCAAAAAAATCATGTACTAATTTTATTTTACTTTTGAACAATGAATACATTGTAAATAATAAAAAATAAATATTGTAATACCAACAAAAGCTTGAAATAAATTTTAAATTAACTGGCCTGAAAAAATTTAAAAACATACAAAGAAAATATTTACAGTATTTTATTGTTTAAGTATTTTTTATTTATCTTAGTTAAATTTTATCATTATGAATCTTAATTTAATCTCATTAAGAAGATTCTAATCTATTAATGTAAAAACATTGGTACTTGTGTCACATAATACTCATTTTAACTTTAGTTTGTTAGTGTATACAACTTTTAGAACATTTTGGACTGCATTTAGATTAGTTCAAAAGGTGTCTTCATCTTTAATTAAAATTAAATATGACCCTAAGGGTATTTACAAATTTAATTTTTATTCAAACTTGTGGGTTGACCAGGAACTTGATTGCATATTTCCAGAATCTTATATAACAAATTTAAAATTCTCGCAGCTTTTTATTTACTTTTAACATTCGTTTTTAATTTTTGAGCATATTTTCATTTCAGGTACGAACGTCACCAGTTGAATAACCAGTAACTGACCCAGTTTTCTTACGTCAAAATACCATAAATAAGGGTCAAAGCCGGAATGGCTTGTTGCGGCGGAAATTACTCGCACATGGACTTACGAAATTAAATACCCGAAATGATCTACGAGATGTCATCGTCACAATAAATATGTTAGAAACAGTAATATCGAAGAAGTGGCAATATTTCTTATCAAGTTAAATATTGCCAAACTAATAAGATATATTTATGATTATATTAATTTTGTTATTGACAATTTTTATTTAGCTTTGTGGAAGAAAATTTGATAGCAAAAGTGAGTCACAATTTTTCAATTATTAAAAAAAAGTCTTCATTCAGTAGATAATAAATTGCACAAATATTTTTTTATATAAGAAAGGCATCTTTTTTAATTCGCAATAAAGATAATAACTTTATAACATTTTTATAACTTTTTTATGGTTTAGGGATAATCATATATTAACGTTAGCCGCAGTTAAAAAAACTTCAGTTTTTAATAATCGGTTTTAATATTCAGTTATTAAATATGTTGCGGTTTTTGTGATGAGAAAATAATTTCATCGGTACACTGTTAAATATGGAGAAAAGTTTTAATCATTTGAACATTTATTTAAAGAATGGGAAAGCACAGAACGATTTTCCAAGACAATTTCTCAACAAATATTTATTGTGAACATATCGACAAATTTGTTCTTTATACACCTAAACTAATTTAATTTGTCAGTTGTTTGTAACAAAAATTTCGAGTTTAATTTTAAACTGATTTTTGAAATTTGGGTTAGATGTTGCTTTCTATAACCTTTCATGTGTATAAACTTAGTGACGTTTACGCGACCACAATTGTAGGCCATTATTCTCTATTATTGCCTTTTTTAACTGCTCCTTAACACCTTTATACCAACAATTTTTTTTCTCTCCCTTTCTACTTTTATTTTCGGAATAAATTGCTGGCAACAGAATAGTTTATTTTAAATCCACAATACGGATAATTTTGTTTCACCTCAATTTCATATCTTAAATTGAAACTGAAAATGAATAATTAAAAGTTTTTAAATGATTTTCTGTTGAAACCAATATTATAATATAAAACAGTCATTATATAAATTTGCATTTAGTTTTCTTCTTTACCATTGAAAAGAGAGTCTATAAATACAGACATTTTCCATACATTTTTGTTCAATGTCGCCGCAAATACAATCAATCGTGATTCTGCGGGTGCACACCTGGGTTATATTCGCTTATCGTTCGGTAACTTAATTTCTATTTCATTTTCAAGCAAATTTTATATGCAACATTTATTATATTATTCTGGGTCATGTATAGTGGAACATTTCCGAACACATTGAAGCTTCCAACAAAACCCACTATCGGAAGTCCTTGATTTATCATAAAAGCCACGAGGAGCCAAACTTCACATTTCCTTTTATACAATTTTTGATTCCCCATCCGGCTATTATCAATATTTTCGGACAAATATGGATAATTCTTAGATTACAAAAAAAAAGTTATACTAAATTAAAAAGGTTCTACTAAAGCTAAATTATTTCTTTTGAAATTAAGTTTTATTCTTTAACTTTTAGTATAACATTTTTAACATAATTTTTTTCATATATAAAAAGAATATATCAATTATTTATGGTACGTTTGCATCGCATTTTTTATATATATACGAAACGTCACATCGTATCACTATAATAAAAAGTTATAGCAAGAAACAAATGGTAATTTGACAAATATTATTGCTCGCACGAAACACATTTTAAAGTTGTGGGATGTATAAAATTGTGTAGTTTTATGTAGCATGATTTTTATACTACGATGTTTTACCGGTTATAAATAAGGTTTTTTTTTCGAGTGTGAACAGAACCGTATGGGCTAATATATTGTTGCACATGCAATTTATTAGTACGTTTGAATTTCAATTTTAGTTTGCACATTATATTGTGCGTGTTTAAAAATATTTAATTGTTATCTATGCGTTAAATGATATACAAAAATTTAATAAGAAGTTGTATTCATTTTTAATTAAAGTTAAAAAGATTAAATTATTTTTAATTAAAATTGTATATTTTGTCATAAAAAGTAGAGATTTTTATATAAATAGATATTTTAATTTTGTATAAGCTAAAAAATTGAGTCCTCTTTTATTAATTTATTAAAATAATTTAAATTTTCCATTCAAAACTCTGATTGTTTTGAAAATTTAAAATTATTTTCAACAGAATAACTTGTTATTTTAATAATATCTAGAATTTTGATTAATTTAAGTTTTCATTAAAGTGTGCGCAAAGAAACAATTATAATTAATAAAAATATCTTATCTACTTTACACTAGAATTGGCTTTTGATTAAATTTCTCTATTATAAAAAGAAATTTCGGTTTATCTGTCTGACCAATCAGCAAGACTTCCACTATCAGTCTACGATCCAAGAACTTTTTACTCAAAAACAAATTTACATTGTAATTACAAGTTAATTACGAGCCATTTAGTTTTAATAATGCTATTAATTTTGTACAATTTCCTATTTTCATATGATTTATAATACTTTTTTATTATAAATATTATGTAAATGAAATAAACTTTGTCTATTTTGGCACAAATATACAAATTTTTAAATAGTATATATAATTTGCGGAAAACAGAAGAAAAAAAAATTTTATGCAAACTGCTTCGGCCAAGGCCGCAATTTTAAGAGGTTATATATTTACTGAACTTTAAGAAATATTGAGGCATCAGTTAATAAGTTATTTTAACGTGGAATTATTAAAAAAATAGATTTGCCAAGAAATGTATTATATATTTAAAACTTTTGTATTGAGAGATTAATAATTAAAGCTTAACTAAATAAGTAAGAAAAAAATCAATTACTGTTTATATAACTTAAATTAGTGCAAGCAAAATTATAGAAATAGTTCAAGAATTATAAAATAAAAATAAAAATAGGTACATGCATAATAGAGCGATTATACAGTGTACTTATATAAAATTGTTTCGGAAGTATCAGATTATGATAAAAGTTGAGATTAGAAAAACTTTAAGCATATTATCAGGTAATATAGTCCCGTTGAAACAACTTGAGTGTGTTAGAAAACGTTTTAAACAACATCGACTACGATCAGATATCTCCGAAGCTAATAAGTATATGATTGAAAAAGTTCAAAGTAACATTCAACTAAAATCGACAATATATATTTTAGGGAGCAAACTAATCGATTGATTTGAATTTAAATTAATTCTGCTGTTAAAAGTTCCTGAAAATATTTTTTCGATTCCAACATATTTACAGCAAATGAAATCCATTTGCTTTTAATAAATTTTCTATTCATGTAAAACAGATTCTATTAGAGTGAAATAAACATTTTTAACTGTAGTTTTTCTAAAAGATGTTTATTATAAATATATATTAATTTTAAAGTGTAGCAAAATATTAAACATTTATGTAAGCTATGCATCGTTTTTAACTAAAACCTGCATAATAAACAATGCTGTAGGAAAATAATAAATTATGTTAAACCATTAATTTGTTTGGCATATAATGAAATAGTTGCTAATGTATTTCTATGAAGCGAACTTGACCTAAACGAGATGCAGCATTTCGCATACTTTTGCTAATAAGATAATAATGAACTGAAGATTTGAATTATATAAATGCTTGTCTTTGATTCATGTAATTCTTATTCAAAAAAAAGCCGGAAATTTCATAAGGAATTCGTTTTCTTGATAAAAATAGTTGTATATATATATATATTTATATTGCCGATAAATATGCAAGCAGGAAAATATGCTAGAAAAATATTTTTAATATTCAAAAAAACGTGGAAACTATTTTTTCATTTTCACAGTAATTAATTAAATTCTATACTGATTATATTTGCCCTTAAACAATGTAGCCTAATTTTCTTTGAAAAGTGTGATTCAAATGTAATTATAATTTGTTTATTTTCTTACTGTTTTATTAGAATTTTGTTTATTAAATTTGAATTATTATAAATCTTAGATTTTATTCTTAAATTATCTATAATTTCAACTTCGACTGATAGTATATTATTAGTAAAAGTTTCTCTAATATATAATTATATTAAATTGAAAAAATGACACATTACAGTGATCTTGAGATACTCCATTTGCTCCATGTGGTTACAACTTCTTCTCATCTGTAAGATTAAAATAGAAACCTGAATTATGAGTTTTAAAATAATTTCAATCGAATAATTTGGTTTTAGGAAAAATTTAATTTTAATGTAAAATTATTGATTAAAAAAAATTGAATATTGGTAAAATAAAAAATGCATTCAAGGAACCTCTCCAAAAAAGTATAAGAATTATTTGCATCAAAGCCAATGCCCGAACACTTATTCAAAGTTTGAGTTCGATCGAATGCGGAACTACGATCGACGTGTTATCTAATCGACTTTGCGATTGTTTTGATAACGGCGCTCGTCCCTCGACCTTGCTTTCATCCGTGAAGGTGTATGCTGTCGGCGCATTTCCGTAAAATGTATTTCGATTGTCCCACACTTTTCGCGAATAGTTTATGCAACAACACTTTTGTTGATTTACGACATATTTCACCAGGGTCGGGATAAAATTTTTCCTTATAGGATACTTCCTTCCAAGCGGATACACTTTTTTAGTTCATGTTGTTGTTTCTCGGCAGACGCCTTTACTGTATTATGGAGCCATTCATGCGAGGCCAAAGTGTCTCGGGGCTTTTACGAACGTGATATATGCGCTTTACGTGTTTCCTCAATTATTTCGTTTCACTCATTTTCCTTTTACGAGGAAAATCACTATACATTTGTCGACCGCTGTTTTATTCAAGAAACAGGTAAGTGTCGTTATGGTTTATTTATTTAAGAGACAATACTTTGTATAGTGTATACGAGAGTTTCCACCAAAAACCTACATTTATATGTTCAGAAAACAAAAAAAAATTGACTGCACACCTTACCGACTATAGTTTTCTTGAAGCTTGACCTCTAAAGTACACAAGAAAAATCGGGAGCAGTAAAAATTTTAGGGGTGACACTTATTTTTATTCGATTTTCTGAATTTCAACAAAGCTCTGTACGCGCAAAGATGAAATCAAAGAAAAAATTATTTGATGTGGGTAAAAATTGAGATATTAGTGAATGTTGACATGACAAATCAATTGACACACCAAAATTGACCTGCCAGCGGGTCACAGAGCAATCACAAGGTCAAATAATTGTTTATGTTTCAAAAAATTTAAGCAAAGTTTAAACAAAAATTGTTAATAACTTAAAAAAAAATTCAGAATTTTTTTTTTTAAAATTAATATTTTATTCTAAGCGATTATGATACGCAAATTTATTCTTAGATGGCGCTAATTTTTTTTTAATTTTTTGTCTCAATAGGTAAACAATTAAAATCATTGCTCAACTAATTAAGTGGTATGACATTTTGGTGTGTCAATTGATTTGTCATGTCAACATTCACTGATATCTCAATTTTTACCCACATCAAATAATTTTGTCTTTGATTTCATCTTTGCGCGTACAGAGTTTTGTTGAAATTCAGAAAATCGAATAAAAATAGGTGTCACCCCTAAAATTTTTACTGCTCCCGATTTTTCTTGTGTACTTTAGAGGTTAAGCTTCAAGAAAAATATGGTCGGGAAGGTGTGCAGTCAAATTTTTATTTTTATTTTTTGAACATATAAATGTATGTTTTTGGTGGAAACGCTCATATACGTAATACATTGTTTTAGGATAAATAAACTGGTCTTGTTTAAATTAAAGCCTTCCTTCGTTCATCTTATTATTATTATTATTATGCTTTTCTTAATTAATTTTAACTAATCTCTTATATCTTTTGAAGTATAAAACCGTAAATCCGACAGAGTAATTTGGATTTTAGTTTATAGTTTTTTTTAGAAACAAGCTACCTTAAAAACGCAGGGTTTAGATGAGATTTTGGTTTCGCTATCTTTTAGGCATTCTAATCTGACTTTGACAAAAAAAAGTTAACATTCTTTTTTTTGGATTATGGAATATATTACCAAGTCTTGAAGTAGCAGTTTATTAAATGTTATCAGTTTTACTACATCGTTGTTGACCTTGTCTTTGCCAGAAAATTTTAATGAAATTCTTCCTATTATTGTAAAAATAAGTGTCTTAAAAACTTTACGAAATTGTTTTAAAAACGAAAAAATTGTCTTAAATTAAGTCACTAAATCGGGTTGTCAAACATTGTATCCATTTTGAAAGACACTTGTTTTTGCAATGAATTTAACAAAAATTGGATTCAATTTTAACCCAAATATGTTGATTACATGAAATGTATCAATTTCAGTTAATTTATTTGTTGAATAATAAATATAGACTTCTATAGCTTATTATGCAGAGTAAATTGAAAGGTAAAAAGAATTTATATAAAAACAATCCAATTCCCAAATTGAAAAATTATCAGTTAATATTTTAAATCCAATTATTCTATCAAATGTTGTCTAATGAAAAATAATTTTTAAAAGCTTATCTTAAAAAATATCAGGTAAAAGTATTTGATCAATAAAAACTTTTATCAAGTAAACATTTTTACATAGTTTCAAAACATGACTGAATAACATTTTTTTCGTTAGTATATACATAATGTGAAGAAATTATTCTAATAGTCTTTTAATTTTTTTGCAAATTATAAATGTGTTATACGCCGTTTTTAACAATAAAAATCTTAAGTTTAGATAAAAATAATATTCTATTTTGTTTGTATGATGTAAGGTTCACTAGTTCTTGCTTAAGTGATAAGCAATAAATATATTTTGATAATCAAAATTTAATAAAATGTACTTTATGTTATTAAGTAATTGAACATTTTATTTGAAAATTGTTTTCAATTATTTAGATTATATTTATATTTACATTTAATAAAAATCGTATAAAGTTATTTAATTGTTAATAAAAAAAGTTAAACTTTGCAACTCGGTGTCACTGTTATCTTTATTAAAGATTTTATTAAAAAATTTATCATTGTTTTCATAGTTCATCTAATTTCTCTTTGAATAAATTTGTTATATATTTATTAATTTTGGAATTTTGTGTTACACTCACAGTTTAAGCCAGATAATAATACTTTTTCCAACGTTCTGTTTGTTTTATTAAAGCAGTTATTAAATTTTATTGAACGAATGGGTCATTCAATTTATATTGATTTTATAAAAAAATTCGAATTTTAGATTACATTAATTTTTAATTGCAGTGAGTAAATTTAATCATTAAATTTACGATCCAGATAGTCAAGTTAGACTGCAAACAAAAAAAATTGTTCAACTGGTTGTTAATAATAAAAATGTCAATTTAATTGTCCTGTTACTTGAAAAATCTACAAAATAGAAAATAAACAATAATTGAAAAATGTTATTAGATCTTCAGCAATTTAGTTTAAAATGTAATTAATTTTTTGAAATAATAAAAATATGAGAAATTTTTTACCCATATAAAGTTTTTAATAAAGATTCAAATCAATTTAATTCGAAATTTTAATTTTTTAATCTCAATAACTCAGAAATTTTTTTTTTACTTGAAAACTCCTACAAGTCGAGAAAAAAATCATTTCTCTTGAGATTTAAGATACAGAAGTTTCACTGTATAAATAAAAAATGTTTGAACATAAATTTTATGCTTAATTTACAAAAATCCTTAGTCTGAATATTAGGCAAACTTAATCCTTTAATAAATTTTGTCATAATCATACCACATTTTTCAAAAGATATTCATACATCAATTTTTTTAAAGCAGAATAAAAAGGAAATTCAATTTACGAGATAACTTTTTACAGAAATCATATCCATTAGTCATAAATAATTAATAAAGTGTAATCTTGAGTATAGGTATATCATTGTTAACAGAGAAACGTGTTTGCTATAAAGAAAGTGAATTTTTTTATAATTCAATATTAACAAAATTCGCGATAAGCGATATCAAGTTTTTTCACGTTCTCTCGCTTGTTCATTTTCTAAATTTTAAAACGTTATTTATTTTCCAAATAGCAATTGTCGTTTTATAATTGCTGATTCTGTAAATTATTTTCTTTGAACTCTTTCGCAATCAATGACTTTTATTTCATTTTATTTTGTAATAACAACATAGTTGCTCTATTTTAGGTATATATTAATGTACAATAATGCTATAACTTGTAAGTATACAGAATTTAATGTTTGTATAGTCTTATTTTTCAGAATAAAATTTTATAAAAGCTTGCATAAGTTATGGTTCAGCTTAAAAGAATTAAGGGATATAAAAGCTTGATTATAATCTAAAATAGTAACTGAAAAAATTATTTTTTAGGAAAACAAGGGCTAATAAAGAATAATTTTGTATGAATTAAAAAACACTTAAGTTCTACTGCAATGAGCTGTTTTAAACAACATTTTCAAATTAAATAAACACACTTTATTTATTTTACATAAAAAATAACATTATTTATAAAATATTTTTGAGTTTTTTTTTTGTTATATTAAGGACAATTTAAAAAAATTACTTGTTTTTGCAGTAAAAATATGATTTTTTATATGCAAATAATGAGAATTATTTACATGAGAAAAATTTTTGTTTCCTTCTATGAATTGTTTTTAGAGCTATACACGAGACCGAGACTAATCTCGATCTCGTCTCGTCTCGATTTCGAGACTAAATCGAGACGAGACTTACATCTTATTTTTCGAGACGATACCAAGGCAAGTCTCGTCTCGTAGCGAGAGTCTCGAAGTCTCGAAAAAAAACAACTTTTATCCAACTAAAGTTTAATAAGTAAAAGTACATTTTAATAAATATATAATACAATGAAAATGTAATGCAAATATTTATATTCATTTATTTATAATAATTAATTAATATATTATTGTTTTGATTACTAATTGTTTTAATTTTTAAATTATAACCTGTTTATTTAATAAAAATGAAATTGAACATTTGATTAATACAATTTAAGTCTAATCATTTTTGTTTTTTAATTATGATCGAAATTTTCTTCTCAAACAAACTACCGAATCGCAGTATTTTTTACTACTTTTTATCATAATTAAAATTATTTAATATTAAAGGAGTGAAGTGATATATTACATTGAAAAAATACATACAGTCAACTCTCCCTAATCCGGCCTCTCTATAATCCGGCAACGATTTTTGTTCATATATTTTTCAATTTTCATTGATTTTTTTTTCATAAATAAAAATGTAAAATGTCATTAAACACTTACAATTTTCAAATTTAAGCGCGAAATTGATAGATGTCGTTACTTTTGTACACGAAACATGTCCTACCAATATAATGTTAGTTAAACGGCTGCGTAATAGAGCATGTAAACAACGAGTTTCTTCATTAAAGCAATCGAAAATCGACGAAATGTTCAAAAGAATACATAAAGAATGGTTTTATAAGATGTTAATTTCTTGAAACTTTAATCTTTTTAATATAAATTAATATAAATTTATTGTAAATATATTATATAAAATTTTATGTTTTGATATGTTATTTTTATACAATTTTTAATCAAAAAATTAATTTTTTATTTAATAAATTCTTATCAATACGGAACTAAAGTTAAATACAAATGGATTTCTGAAATCGTGTAATACAAATAATTTTGCAGTCTTTATTTATGTAGTTATTTTTTTTTGTACAACTTCACCGAATTAACTAAATTATAATTTTAAAAACAGTGTAGATATTCAATTTTAGCTTTCTCTATACAGGCACGTGGTTATGTGACTAGAAACCATAATAAGAACATTATAAGAACTACGTTTTAAAGCTTATATTCGACAGACTTTTTTTAAATAAACGAAACTACGAACTTTTAATTATTAATCAAATAGATTATAATAATTAAAGCTCATATTTTAAATTTTCGAATAATTAACAGTTAATAAATAATGTTTCAATCTTCTTATCACATTCTCGATTACAATTAAATCTGTTGAATAATTTGTTTAATTAACAATTTGTCAACGTAAAAAATATCTTTAATCTCAAAAATGAAATTGATGCTTTATCAATCAAAAAATCAATATTATTGAAGAATGGTTTCTATCTACAAGCTCATGAAGCTATGTTTACTAATTTGTTTATAATAATATTCAATAATGAAAGTAAAAACCTAATTAATTTATATTTGGCAATGAATATACTTTGAATTTTACAATAAAACCGCTGCTAGCGTATTTCAAAAGAAATACTGATTTAAATGTGATACGAATAAGTGTATTCGACTAAGAGTTTTTTTGCAATATGGGCATTGTTTTATATTTGGATTAATATATTCTGCAATATTTATTATAGTTTTTTATAATTAAGTTTTGTCTAGGCATAGTGCATCTCTAGGGTCAAGATTCTTTTTCTGATAAAATTATGAAATAACAATAGTATTTTAACCGGATAAAACGATGAAATTGTGCTCAATTGCATAAACATGTTTAAATAATGGTAAATAAATAGACGATACTAGTTACATTTCAGCGAAATGTTTTAAGAATATATTATTCAGCTTTTGTTCTAGTTTTAATGATAGTTATTAAATATATTCAACTTTATATATATTTAATTAATATGGTATATGATTATTTTATGGAAATATTTAATAATAATATCTAATAATTAAAATATCATTTAGCATAAGATTATTTATTATCATCAATTTGTAATAAATATCATTCAACTAATAAAAATTCTTCGAGACGAGATCAAGACGAGACGAGACCTAAAATTTTACAATTTTTC
>JABFPM010003183.1:0-14860 GCA_022817325.1 Idris sp. 1 HC-2018
AAAAAACAAAAAAATATTGAAAAAGATTATAGTTCTGTTGGAAAAACAGTTTTAAGAAGATAAAAGTTTGTTTGCGAGCACGTGAAAAACTTTAAACATTGATTACAATATTTTTAGACGGAAAACACAAAAAAATCTAGCTAATTTCGACCAAAATCACTTCTTACTGGGGTCATTTTAAAGGTTTTTTCATGTACTTTATAGGTATGTAATTGATATTTTTTAAATACATTTAAATGCATGCTAATCATAATTAATTAAAACGATAAAAAATGCATGTATTTTGCATTTAAAAGTTCAATATCATTGGGCCAGGTTTTTTTCCAGCCAAAAAGGCTCTAACCTGGCGGAAATTTTTTTATTTTTTATGACGAAAAGAAACAGGGGGCGTCCAATAAGTTACGCGATCCGATATAAAATAAGGACCACCCTAATATATATATATGTATATCAATTTGTATAACAAAATTATAAATAATATACCTTTTACTATAAATAACCAAAATGACAGGTTGCTTTATTAAAAACTCTGTTTTCCTCACTTTCTTAAATTTTTGAAAACAAGAATAAGTTATCCATATCAAATTATGTCAATCATTAACATTCTCATTAATTTTTAAAAAATTATCATATTGACATACCTATTTGTATAGAACTTATTTTTCCTCGATTTCTCAATTTTTTCGCAAATAAAGTGAGGTTAAATTGTATAGAATCCAAAAAAATAGTCTTCTCGATTGAAAGGTACAAAATTTGAAAGCTTTCGTTCAATCTTCAGGAAAACGCAAATTGTTTTATACAAGTCAACTTTGCTTAACAGCTTTAATTTAGATGTTTTAGATTTATGTCGATTTAACAATTTTACTATCCATACGAAATGTTTATCTTTTTGAAATATAATTAATATCGATATATTGGCACTACTGTAAGAAAATTTCAATCTGCTTTGTTTGTCATATGTTTGTTTACATTCGTACTTTGGAATTTAACATAGACGTTGAGATAAAATCTTATTTTCTATCATCCCGAGCAAAAATAAATAAAATGTCAGAGGTTAGTTTATTAAACATTAAGTTTTACGTTAATTTTTACGTATTGATCTGTTTTAATTTGTTTGAATTAGTTGAATTTTTAAATGTTATACATGAAATAAGACAACCTAACCTTTATTTCTAAAGTTGACAATTTTAATATTAATTTTAAATCTAAAAATGAAAGTGTTCAGAACAAAAATGAAATAAAAACATTTGTTAACAAATTATTTATATCAACTTATAAAATTAAATTGTTTGTTATTTTAAAAATGTGTAATTAAATATATAATTCAAATATTTAATGAATATGAGAATAACAAATTTATAATTCTTTTTTAATATATTGAAAATAATGTTTAAATTTTTATTTCAGGATTTAATTACATTTTTGCAAAATGATGGAGATGGGCGATTACTTTTACACTCGTATGATAAACAAAAATCACTAAGAGCAGAAACTCGTCACGAGTTATGTAGACTTATAATTCGACGAGAAAGAGACACAGCCCTGGCTTCAATTTCACCAAATGAACAATTGGAAAAGTTCATGTATGATTCAACTTATTTACAATTTGAAATATATTACGAATTCAATTTTTACTTTTTTAATAAAATTATGTAGCTAAAATTTAATTTTAAAATCAATTTCCAATGAAAGTACTTTTTAATGTTTAATGCAATATTACAATGTTCTATAAATATTCTAAAAATATTTTAAAACATTTTCTTTTATTAGAGATCATTATTAAATATTGTATGTAATTAATCAATATTTATTTTGTTATCTTATTCAAGAATTGAAAGGGTTCGATTGGAGCAATTGACTGAAGAAATTTGTAAAGCTTTTGCTGGAAAAAATACTGCAACATATTTTTTGCCAGGTTGCACAGAAAAGAGTGTAACTATTCAGCATTCTGGTATGCTGTGGAATAGTTATAATAATTGTAAAGCAAAAATGAGGAGAAATTGTACATTAAAAACGAAACCGCGAAAACAGAATTCGGAAGCACAAGAAGTACCTGATGAAAACCAAGATGGTAAATCCTACATCATTTTTATTTTATTATTATGTTCAATAATTTTTATAACTACAAAATATTTTTTCCTAGATTCTCATTCATTCGAAGAAATTGAATGGTTAAAAGTTCATAATGAGCCATGGGATGATGTTACTAAAAATTGGTTACAAACATTCAAAGTTCGTCGAAATTTCTTAATAAAAGACGGAATACAGATCCATGACTATTTCTCCTCATTTTCTTGTTTAAAAATTCCCAAAGGACAAGAGCTAGTAATTTAACAATTTCATACTCAATCTCATAATGTAATACACAATAAAATTCTATTTTTTAAAAAAATATATAATTTTTATAGCTGAAAATCGATTTTAAGAAATTGTATCCAGAGAAAGAAGATATCTTATTCGAACGATAGCCTATGATCAAAGAAGTATTAATTAAACAATTGCTTGACACCGAAATAAAAAACCCAGATGATAAAGCATTAATTTTAGCGTTGAAAAGTTTGACACCAGGTAACTTAATTGTGATATAAGAATTGCAGATCAGAAATCTCATATTTGAGACCTAAAAACCTTATCGTCAGACTAACAAATCTTATAGTAAGATTTTTGTTACAATCTATTTTATTGTACAAATTTGTTAATTTATTTATAGTTTTGAATTCCACTTACACGTTTTTAAAAATATTTAATTTAATATTTTTTTTAATATTATAGATTTACAAGATGCAAGTATTTTGTATTTGTTACCGTATTTAATTATGCCAAAAATTGCGCCCAGAAAGAGAAAGAGTACAAAAAATTCTACAGAGTATGCAGCAAAATATCTAGCTCCTAATCTGCAACAAAGGCGAAATACATTAATGCTGAACGTAACGGTAATAACTTATATAATAAAATTTTAACCTTTTCTGTATTGAAATAATTTCTACCATTTATATTTTTTTCTTTAGTCATATTATTTATTAATAAATGAAATTAATATTTATATTGATACTTTCAGAACTCTGCAGACATATTAAGGACCATTAATGTAGTAACCGCTAATCTAAAACAGCGCAATAAAACTTTGCAACCATTTTTGGTCATAACTGGGAAAATTCCGAATATTCAACAATACTTTGTAGTTTATAATGACACAAAGTATATCGCAAACAACTTTTCAGAAGCCCTAAATTTGATATTTCAAATATTTTACGCGACCAATTGCATGTATCCTGACGACTCTTGCACAATCTGGCTTTTCATGCAGAAATGTATCTTCTTGATTGATGGAAAAAAAGAAGAGAAGTTGAACACATCTGCGAATATTTTAAAAGGCAAAATAGACTTTGCTTTTAAAAACAAAGCACATTAGTTTTTTGCTTAGATATTTTTTATTTTAAATACTAATTCTCAGTAGATTCCGCAAGGTCTTTATTATTTATGTTTTCATCTGTTCTTTTTAAAGCTCTCGTTGTTAAAATATAAGTTTATTCACATTAATCATGAATATTTTGTTTTTTTATCAGAAAATTTGTTCAGTAATTGTGGAAGAATAAATACAAAATATAGATTGTATTCTCATATTACTTAAGTTTAATTTTATATTTTTTTATGAAACTGAAACAATTTTAGATTATCATTTTAATTATATAGTTCAACAGATAGTTTAACAGATTCTTGAAAGCGCTATAATTTCAAATTTTGTAAAATATTTCATTTAATTTCTTAATAATGAAATATTGAATAATATTTGTTTTACAATATTATCTAATCAATTTCATTATGAAAAAAGGGATGAAATATTAAATAATGACTACCTCAGGTCAAAGGTTTATTACATTTTATATTTTGTTTTTTTGAAAATGGTTACTATAAATTTAAGAAGTTTTAGAAAACTGTTATTTAACAAAGATAAAAATTATTTTTAATGTGTTGTACAATCAGTGTAGAAAAATTATAAAAATGATTCGTATTAATTAAAGATGGACGAGAAGAGAATTAAAATTATAACAATTAACAATAAGTTCAAAGCTACTGTTTTATTTTTGTAAATTGCATGATTGTCTTCTGAGAAGACTATGATTCAATATAATTCATTTGAAATTATTTAAATTTATTAATTATGTATTCATTGAAATAAAAAAAATTAATTATAATAAATGAGTTTATTTATTTGTACAAAACACTTGCAAAATATTGTAAACTTTACAATTTTCTTTATTTTAAGTAATATTGTTTTCAACTTATTTTTTAGACTATTTTTCATTGATGTCATTTTTTAATTAAAAAAATAATTAAAATTTTAGCAGATAATTTGTTACATAAATAGAAATAAATAAAATACAATATAATTAAATAAATAAAAACTTATTTGCATACATACGATAAAGAGACTATTTATTTTAAAATCCTAAATCAATTTCTAATTGCATAATTTAAATATCCCGCGCATTTTCGCATGAATTTTCATATCATTTGTTTTATTCTCCAGTAGATGGAGTTTTTTTCTCACAAGCTTCACTTACGTAGGCGTTTAGTATATAAGTACGATCATTTCATATAGCATTATGAATTTTTTCGTGTTGCGTTGCGTTTGCGTATTATTGTTCGTATATCTGCGTTACTGTGTGTGTACAAAATAATTCTTTAAGTGTCGTGTGTATGTGAGACAGAAGTTTTCCGGGGTACTGTTGGAGGGAGAAGAAGAATCTACTACTACCAACTACTTCTACTACAGTCAAAACCATCATCTGTTGCAGTTTGTTCTACGTCGGTGACATATATATATATATATTTATATTTATAAATTTATTATTACTTAACTATTTTTTAAGATAAATTTATTTTCATACTTACCATATCATATGATAAATATTAACATGTGAACTGGTGAACACACAAAATAGCACTCCACTATATATATAGTAAAAAACAACATAATGTCATTTGGGGTTTTTCTAAGATCTAATATAGTTAAATTTATCATAAATATAATAAATTATAATATCTTGTTTCCTCAGTGTATATCATTCAACAAAGAAATCTCATTCATTTTTGTATTAGATCGAGGTTTTAAAAATGTAGAAATGTATTGAGTAGAATCTTGAGAACTACAGTTTGCAAATTCTGATACATTGATTTGTGCGTGTAATAATAATCTTTTCAACGCTGCGGTGAATTGTACAACATTAGGATTGTTATTATGACCGTTTTTACTATGAATTTGAGCAAAATACATTTCTAGGTGATCCTGTGATAATTTATAAGTGAAAAAGATGATATATAATCAAGATTAGGTTTAACATAGTTATAAAAAATGCCAATGATACTATCTAATAATATTAAAAATCCATAAAAACCTGTTTTTTCTAGATTTCATTACCTTTTGCATTTTTATCAAATTCCAAAGTTTTAATATATAATTTGTAATCTGCAATTTTACTTTTAATGCCGTCAATATTGTTTAATGATACAGGAGGATGTTTATTTCTATCGCTTGAATGTAATAAATCAAAAATATTATTAAAAATTTTGCAAAACTGACTTGTTCCTTCTGAATCTGAAAAACTATCTAGTTCTAATTCTTTTCTGCAATAAATTATAGCTTTCGATACACTATTACTCAAAGTTTGTGCAGCTAATTGAACGTTCATTTTTTTATCTGCATCTAAATGTCTTTTATTTAATTTGTGATTAAGATTTACTGTATTATTTTTTTGAGTTTCGACTAGTTTTTTAATGTGATTCCATTTAATATGTCTATTTTCTTTATGAGTAATAAACGGGACGCTACTAAAAGTATTTTTAACAAGCTTAAGCATATGACAAGCATAAAAAATTATGTAAATCGGTTCTTGAGTTATAAAATGTAAAAAATAAGGTGTATATTCATCAGGATTACGTAATAATAATAATTTGTCGATAAAATAATATGCTACTGGCACTTTCCAGTTACCATTTAAACCAACAGCCATAATAACACAGGCTTCTTTTGCAGGGATTAATTCATTATTCTTTTCAATATACTCTACTAATTTTCAATCGTTAAAGAGGACTTGTTTTCTTATTGCCATATCGTCAATTTGCAAACCGCAGCAAATTTTTTTGTCACTTTGTTTTGCTAATATTGACAAACTATCTAAAGAAGATTGTAATATTCCTGCGTTTTTATCGAAAGAAGAGTACCACTTTTTGTTGTTGTGGAAAGATCTGGTAAAAATAGAAGAAATGAATTTCTATCATTTTTATAAGCTCTTGGAGAGTGAAAATGAAGAGTTGCAGCGAATGACTTCAGTTGTTGAGGGATCATTTTCAATTTCTTTTTCTTTTTCAAAAATATATTTAAGATGGTTCGGGCAATAGGATTTAGGGATGTCTAGATAACGGAAAAAAGGTTGATTTTTAAATACTGCTTCAGTAATTATATTAATCTCTTTAATTAATTCTGTAATTGCCAATAAATATATATATTAATTGATAACACAAACACTAATTATATTAGAATCACCTGTTTAGAAGTACTTGTGAACAATTTTTTTTCATTTTAGTTTTATAATTAAATTCTAAAATTCTTATATTTTTGTTTAGAACATTAAATAGTGTTACAGAACTAATCAAATATAATTTATTAAATATAATTTATAACCTTTATAACTTACTAAAATTTCAGATGCAAATTCATTTTTTATTAGATTTTCATCTTTTAAACGTTGCACTAACATTTTGCATTCAGCACCCTTTTTTAATCTTCTATTCTTTTCTTTCAATAGTTTTGTTTCTTCTCGTAATAATGTAATTTCTTCATTAGCCTTTTTTCAATAATTTAACACCAATCTCTGGACATCGGATCAATTCATCAATACTTAATTCGGTAATGCGGTATTTACAAGGAATTTCTTTATTTTCACAAGTTAATTTTCTAAAATTAATTTACATCAATAATAATAAAATTAAGGACGATGAAAGACCTAATAAAAATACTTAAAAGGTTAATTTATTTTTTATTAAAAAATCCGTAACTTTTGCGCAAGTTAATATTAGGAGATTTTTTCTCTGTTATCGGTTCAGTTATATTGCAGCATTCTAAGTTATCAGTTTTACTGAAACCTGCATCTAATTGTTCGTCTTAAAAAATGATTTTCAAGAGTTATTATAAAAAAATATACATTTTATATACAATTCAAAAAAAATTATAAACGTAAATATAATTTTATAATCTATAAGTAAACAATTACTTTTTTCGTTATAAATCTCAACTTCTAAAGAAGACACAGCTGAAATATTTAAGCAAATAATTTTGTCTTCCCCAACATTTTTTCTGAAATCGTTTGGTGAAAAATGTCTTGAACAAACAGCATGGTATGATAACAAAGCTTTATTTGTCCAATTTAAAGCTTCTAGCCACTTAATTTTCAAATTTTCATTACCTGGAAATCTAATTTTATTAATGTTTCGATGGTTAATAAATTAAAATATTTAAAATAGTATTCAATATATATTTACTTGTAATAATTAATTTCTTTTGCATCTTCGTTTGATTTTCTTTCACAAAAAATACATTTTCGCACCATTTTAGTTAAGTTTGTAACCAAAAATGTTTGACGTTTCGCGGTATGTCAACTAACCAATCAAACTTTGACAGATAAAGACAAAAGATATTTCTACATATCGATCGGTCTCTTTTCTTCTTACTTCACATCTTAAACCAGACTCCCCACCCCCGGTTGGTTATATCTCCGTATATCTAAGTTATATCTCCGTTTATGGTCTACCTAGACAGTGCCTATTTAAAAAGCTTCAAAACAAAAGAAAGTTATTCACTCTGTAAGAACGTTGCAAATCGATTTCCATTCTTTTAATGTTAATAAAATCTTTCTTATATTCTTATAAAACGGTAAAAAAAAACTTACATTAATTTATTTTAAATAAAAAATACATATTGAAATGCATTTGCAAATATCTTAGTTGACTAAAAAAAACTGTATAAATTATTTCTTTTCTTTATAAACAACAGTTTCATACATAAATTCGATTGATAATAACTTAGTAGTCAAAACCCTTATAATATCACTTTACTCTATCATATCACTGTGAACGACTCTCCCCTACTTTGTTCACTCTTCATTGTAAATTTTTTTTCATATACCCCGTAAAGACGAATGTTGCATCTTTATGCAATTAGCCACTCTATACGTTTTGAGCATTCAAAAATAAATCTTTTTATAGTTTTATGATTATTCTAATGTACCCTTACAGTTTCAGAATTTTTACACAACGAGATCAAGTAGTCGTTCTTAAAGGATTAATGGCCTGCATCAAAATTTGTGTTGACTTGGAATAAAATGTGTAAGTTTGCTTGCTTCAGTAGTCAAAACTTGGTCTGAAAATATAAGTTCCTTTCTCATTATTTTATTAAAAATGTATATTTCAAACTAAAAAATGTTATACATTAATTTGTAATAAATTATCAATTAAACTCAATATGAATTCATATTATAAGTTATTAATAATTTTGTAATGAGTTGGTAATAATTTATTCATAAAGAACTCAAAATAAGTTCATAATCATTTTTATGACGGTATCAGGATTAAACCTGATTAATTAAAGATAATTAAGTTTATGAATGAATTTTCATATCAAAGGAAATAAAGTGGAAATTATTGTCTAAATTAGATTTTAAGATAATTCACATAATAGATATAATAAATCCAGGTATTTTCAGTGTCTTCACAAACAGTTAAATGTGAAAAGCGTGGTTGTCTTATAAATTGAACAAAACGAATTCCCCCTTATACTTTAAAATTACGGGGTATATTTACACTATTTTTTTCTTTTCTTTTTTTTATTTTTATTTTACAATAAGACCCTACTCAAGAATAAAATTATCATTATACTAAAAAACTGAATTTTTCAAACCCATTTTTCAGGTCTCGAAGAAGTAATTTTTAGTAACAACGGATCAATATTTCGTTTTTTATTCTTTCCATGATGTAAGTTTTTCATAATTTTTTTTCATTCAAAATTAATTAGTTTTAATTAATTTACTTTTTTTTAGTGAAATTTAAAATCAATTTTCACTCTTTCCAACCTACGAACTTGTAGCAGGGTCGGCAACTTGAAGCAGCAGAATGACCGAGAAAAATTCTAAGAGTTTTATGGGTCTAACAACAGGGCATGCGTCTGTTTGTCGCAAACCTAAAACCGGTTCCATTCTTTTGCAAATAACTTGTGCTCTGTGTGTGATATTCGGTTTATTTTGCTGCTTCTTAATTACTTTTATAGTTCTTATAAACAATCAGATTAAACCAACTAATGCTCTAATAAGTAAGTAAAAATATGAATTAATTTATATTCAAGCAAAGAATGCTCAAGGTAGTCTTATCGCCGACATTATAATTATACCCAAACAAAACAAAAATAACTATGAGTTTCATCAACATGAAATTAATCAGAAATGATTTTTGCCTTTTTTTCTTGGATATCAAATTAATTATTTAATTTTTGCAAATCTCATTAAACTTTTATATTTTATTCTAACTAAATTTAATCTTTCTGTAAGCATAATTTTCATCTAATCATTTTCGTGGTGATAAGATTACCTAAACATAACTGATTTTATACTTGTTTAAATAAATTCTACAAAAAAAAGTTTGTATAAATAGAACTTTAAAAAATACAACAAAAATTGATTAGTAATTCATTAATGTTAAATATTATTACTGTTATTGTTTTAATTGAAAAATTACTCGAATATGATGTACCTGTAGTTAAGTGTCAGAGAGTTATTATTAGTTTGAATAATTAAATTTGATATTTCAATTTCAATTTGAATTAAAGTGCCACTATATGGAATAACTGATTATGTAATTTCCGGTCTGTGAGGTTATTTGTTTTGCTTCTGTTTCATGTTTGCTCGTAAAAATACCGTATGCAGCAACTGCAAGAATTTTGTATCACAAAAATATGAAATTATTTAAATTTTTGCATCAAACTATAAAATACCGAAACATACACATAAATCGTATTCTAAATGTTCAATTATTTGGTAATTATCTTTTTTTAATATTTCAATAGATTAACTATTCTTGATCATTACTGATTATCAGTAAGTTATCGTCTAACTTGGTTTTGTAATATTAAAGTAAATTATTGCTAACGATTGTGCGCATTTATAAAAGTATTATTCAAGAGTAATCTACAAATTTACACTATTTTTCAGATACACACAGTAGATTTACACTAAGAAGTATGGATCAGGATTCAAAGAAAAATGATCTTGCATTCAGATTGCCTGAAGAAGTAAAACCGTCCCACTACGATCTAACTTTACATCCAGATTTAGAAGCAGAAACTTTTAAAGGAAAAGTGATCATTACTATTGATGTCGAAAAAATTAGGAAAACCATTTATTTACATCAAAAAAGTTTGAACATAACTTCAACAAAACTGAACATCGTAGACGATGAAGAAAATGCAGAAATCGACATTGAAAGTGCTTACAATGTAGATGAGTCAGAAGTGCACATGATAATGTTGAAAAATGAACTTACTCCAGGAAGATATAACCTGACTCTGGAATTCGATGGAGACCTTAAAAACAAGATTGTTGGATTTTATTCGAGCAAATATAAAAATGAACAAAATGAAATTCGGTAATACTTAGTGTACAAAAATATAATATTTATCCTGGTAAAGATTGAAAGTAAACATGTTTTATTCAAGTTTTATTTTGTAGAAAAATAGCAACTTCGAAATTTGAGCCAACGTATGCAAGACAATCATTCCCATGCTTCGACGAACCAAATTTTAAAGCAGAATTTACAGTGCATTTGGTTCATGTATCAGGAGATTGTTACAATGCTTTGTCTAATATGAATGTTGAGGTACTATAAAAACAATAATTATAATTATTTTATATTTTTATTTTTATACATATTTATTTATGAACAAAAGAATAAAATTAATTTGATTAAATTTAATTG
Source organism: Idris sp. 1 HC-2018 (assembly GCA_022817325.1). Taxonomy (NCBI): domain Eukaryota; kingdom Metazoa; phylum Arthropoda; class Insecta; order Hymenoptera; family Scelionidae; genus Idris; species Idris sp. 1 HC-2018. The sequence goes on from JABFPM010003183.1 coordinate 11,023, forward strand.
GATTACAGAAAGTCAGCGTAAACCAACCATCAAAAGGTTTAACAACTGTATCTTTTGCAAAAAGTTTATCTATGTCAACTTATGTTACTTGTTTTATTATAAGTGACTTTGTGGGCAATACTTTAAATGCTACTGGATTAAATGGAGAAGCACTGCCGATTACTATGTACACTACAAGGGCACAAAAAGAACAAGGAAAATTTGGTTTGGAAGTAGCAGTAAAAGTGATTGAGTACTACCAAAAACTATTCAATATTCCTTATCCATTACCAAAATTAGGTAAATAATTTTTTCTCATTTCTATAATATTTTATAAATTAAAAATTTTAAATCAATATTTGCTCTTAAATTTATAGATCTGGCAGCTATTCCTGACTTTGTTTCTGGTGCTCTGGAAAATTGGGGTTTAATAACATTCCGAGAAAGAAGAGTTTTGTACAATCAAAACTGTAGTTCAACAAATCAAAAAACTGATGTAATTGATGTAACAGCTCATGAAATAGCTCACATGTGGTTTGGAAATCTCGGTATACCTTAAATACTTACAATTTGAAACACTTTTTTAAATGAGAAAAAAATCAAGCATTATGTAATTTTAGTAACGATGAAATGGTGGAACGATCTATGGCTGAATGAAGGTTTTGCTACATTCATGTCATTTAAATGCGGAGATCATATTTTTCCTGACTGGAATATTGTAAGAAAATTTTCATTGCATAACTTAAAATCAAGTTAAGACACAGACATTTCTTTAATAAGTCGAAAGAAGACCATGATTACATTTTTCGATAGAGTAAAACAATTTTTTCAACAGTTTACATCCTAAAAATATAATATATTGAAATTTTACAATTCATCGATATCCTAGTAAACAATTTTGTCTTAAGTCATTTTTGAACTGACTCTAATAAAAGAACTTACTTTTTTTCAGATGTGTCGGTTTTTAATTACAGAAATGCACGTTGCATTTGTAACTGATGGAAAAGTTAGTTCACATCCAATTGTACAAACTGTTAGTAATCCTGACGAAATAACGGCAATTTTTGATGTTATTAGTTATAATAAGGTAAAATAATACATATTATTTTATAAATGTATTACTTCATAAAACACTATTTATACCAGCTATACTTTCTAATAATAGGCAGCATCGATCATTCGTATGCTGGAACACTTTATTGGAGAAGATGCCTTTTACGCTGGAATATCAAAATATTTATCAAAATTTGCATACAAAAATGCAGAAACAGTAGACTTGCTCAGTATTCTTCAAGAAACAGTAAAAAATAAGATCAACGTTACAGCTATTATGGACACTTGGACGCGACAAATGGGTTTTCCAGTAGTTAATGTTGCAAGAAATAAGAATACTGTTACATTGACTCAGAAACGATTTTTAATTAATCCAGATGCTGAGTACGATCCAGAAGAATCAGAATACAGGTAATTCATAAAAAACTGTTTTATGAAAATATTATTTATTTTTTAATTATTATTAAAACGATATTAACATATTGAAAAATATTTAGATATAAATGGACCATTCCAATAACATACATTACTAATCGAGATTCTACTCCAACTTTGATTTGGTTTGATGCAAACGCTGAAAAGCGTAAGTAAATTTATGTAATTCTTTTAAACGAATGACTTTAACAAAGCAATTAATTAAAACCCTATTTTTTAGTGACAATTAAATTGAACGAACCAATTGAGTGGATCAAAATCAACTGCGATCAAGTGGGGTATTATCGAGTTAATTATGAACCTGCAGATTGGCAAGCCATACATGAAATTTTACGATGGAATCACAAAGTATGCTATCTGTTACAATTAAATTCTAATTTCACAATTACTCTAATATATATTTTTTTTATCTAATTAAAGAGTAATTTGAACATACATTCTATCGGAATAATTGAAAACTCATTTTCATTTATAGAGATTATCGAGTGCCGATCGGGGTCATATTTTAGAAGATGCCTTTAGTTTGGCGGAAGCAACTCAACTCGATTATAGCATTGCTATGGATCTCACGACTTATTTATGTCAGGAACAAAATGATGTTCCCTGGACTGTAGCTAAATCAAAATTAATACAACTTGAAAAATTACTTAGATCTACGAACATTTCTTCCAAGTATCGTGTAAGTAATTTTAAACAAAAAATAATAATATAAATTAAAAAGTAAATGCAGTAGCCTAATTCATATTATTATTGTGACGTCATTCTGAACATTTTAATATTAATTATTTTCATTTTAGAATTATGTCAGAAATATTGTTGATTCTACTTATCATGAAGTTTCTTGGACTGTAAACAAAATGGATGATATCACTACTTTGTAAGTATTAATTAATTCAATCAAACTTCGGTATAATGATATTCTGAGGACCGGTTTAATCACACCGATGTATCCGAATTATTGTTTTTTTTTTTTTGAGGAAACATTTTTATTATTCAGAAAATGAGAACAATAGCATCTTATGCCGTTTCGAAAACATCAATTATTTTATTTAATTCATTTATTTTTATTGATTAATTCATTTATTTTTGTCTGTAATTTACAACATGTTTTTTAAATGCATTTTTCATAGTTTTTAATAGAGAGTTTATACACTGCTGGCCAATGCCTGTCTCATATATAATTTTTATTTGCAACTAAAATTCATTTTACTGGTAATAAAAGCTGAAATTTTAATCCCACATTTATGTTTTTTAGACATTTACGTACGGCTGTACTAAGTTTGGCGTGTTCTGTGGGACATATTGAATGTTTAGAAGAAGCTGGAAACATGTTCAAAGACTGGATTCGTAACTCTAGCAGTGTTACTTTTCATCCAGATGTCAGAAAACTCTTATATTATTATGGTCAGTCTTCATAATTATGTAAATCGTAGTTGTTATCTGACAGTTCTTATTAAAATATAAAAACTAAAAGCAATTCTTAGAATATCTGATTGATCTTTCCTTTTATTTACAGGAATAAGTTACAAAAGTGATAGCGAAGATTGGGACCTGTTATTCCAGAAATTTGTCCAAGAAAACAATCCAGAAGAAAAGTCAAATATGATGCACGGATTAGCAGGATCACGTGAAAGCAGCATTCTTCAAAAGTAATTTAGTTTTATCGTTAACAATTATCATTTAATATAAATATAAATTTGTAAGAATTTTATATCATATAATAATATATCTTTCAGATTCATCTTGACTTCAATGGATGAAAATTATATTCGTTCACAAGATGCTTTGAGCTGCCTAACATATATAGCTGCGAACCCTGTTGGAACTCCATTGGTCTGGAACTGGGTTCGTGAAAATTGGGAAGTTTTAGTTAAAAAATATACTTTGAATGATCGTTATCTTGGGAGATTAATATCGGGCATCACAAACAGTTTTGATACTGAGACAAAACTGAACGAAATGAATGCCTTTTTCGAAAAATATCCTGAAGCAGGAGCTGGAAAAAATGAACGTGTTATAGCACTCGAAACTGTGAAAAACAATATAAAATGGGTCAAACAAAACGCTAATAAAATAGAAAGTTGGCTTGACGCACACTCTAAGTTAACCAAACCATTATAAAATTTTTTTTTTAAAATAATCTCCAAATTTTTAGATCTACAGCATAACATTACTTACTATTTTTTAGAGACTTAAAATGAATGAAATGAATCAAAAAATCATTAACAAATAATAATTAACAATAATATAAGCCACTCAAAATTGCCTGTTTAGTTATACATATCTTTATATTATAAGTAAAATCGTTCAAAAGAATTACACATTTTTTATTTTACCTCAAATTTTCATCTTGTACACTCAAAATTTAATG
>JABFPM010003184.1:0-14860 GCA_022817325.1 Idris sp. 1 HC-2018
TTTACGGCAAATAATTCACGACTTTAGAAATTATTTAAATTGTATTCAATTTTTTTTTGCATTTAATTAAAATCAAACTCTAAGTGAAATTAAACATTTGAATGGGAAATAACTTCTTAAAAACAATCCTAAAAATTCGGAATCATGTTTACATAAATAGTTTTTCTCCTGGCTTATGTAAAAATTTACAGTCACAATGCAATATATTTTTTTAATAATGTGTAATTTGTAGTTTTTTTTAAAGTTTTGCAACTTGTCGGAAGAAATATGCGTTCTTCAATAATCTCAAATCTATGATACACATGTCCAACATACGAGATTATACATGTGTTACATTTGGATAACATGCATGGTAATAACGCATACTGCATGCCTGTTACGTGCTTAATATATGTGTTTTACATGTGCGTGTTACAAACATACACTAATACACACGCATTACATGTATTTTTTCATTATTTATTCAATTTTACAGAAGTAAAAAGACTAATAATTATGCAGTCTAAAACTGTGGAAAAAATGCATTATTTGCAGTAAATTTGATATTTAAATGTTATATTTTATTTTGTTTGGTATAATATATCATATTGCAAGATTTAATGAAACTGATTTTGAAATAAATTTTTAATTATGATTAAAATTTGAATAACATTATGAATATGTATATTGTTATACAATATTTTATAGAATCAATACAACAGAAATTTCAAAAATATTAATAATGGCATAAATCATATATGATTTTAATATTAAATATAATTCAAGAAATGCTTTAATTAATTACATAATAAATGCACAACGATTAATAATTCCTCTTTAATATCTTCAACAGATATAATTCTGTTAATATAAAATTTATCACGAACAAATTATATCAAAAATTGTTTCCTTACAAGATTATCAAATTTTAATACAATTATTAATTAAATCCTAACGCTAATTATACTTCATGTCATTTGCAGGAGTTTAAGTCAAGATATATAGAGACAACATTTCTTAATGTCTTCATTAAATAACAATACAAAATTCGTGCATTAAATTGAAATATCTAAACATCATGAGCATTAACGTGAAGATCCGTCGGAAATGCTATCATTAATGGTTTTCCCAATTTTCATGATAAACGATTCTTTCGAATTAATAATGAAATGGGAAATTAATTACCGTTCTAAATAATGCTGTAGCCAATTCGTCATGCAGACGCAATAATTAATGATCTCGTAGCAATAATTGGCGCAATTAATAAATAATAAATCAATCATTATTTATAGAATCACTCACATCGAACACATTTTGATGCTGTGTAATTGATTCGAACGATTCTCTCATTACATCGCTCGGCACGTAAAGTCGACGGAAATATTTGGATCGAAATTACTATTTCATTCTATATGGATTGAATGTATTAAAGCAAGTACATAATTAACTCCGCAATCCTTGCACGGTTTGTCGTAGAAATGCCAATTCCACACTAATGACAAACAAATATTGAATGATTCTACTATTTATGAGTCAGAATATGCAACAAAAATGCATTCCGGTCCTTTGATAGAGATCTGTTTTCTCGTGCAAAAGCCATGCTTGATTAATTCTGCCCTTACAACATTTTTACAGCAAAATAAATACGTTCCGTTTTTTTGCTTTTAACGTTTTTTCTGTATTTGCGTATCATTCAAAAGTTTTCCTACAACTCTAGTTTAAATCGAAAAGGTACAATGGAACAAATAGTTTTGTTACTGAATGCTGATAAGTTGTCAAAAAGACAACAATTTTTATCGTTTAAATAAACAAATGCAATATTTTGCAAAAGTTTTTCCAACGCATTCTTGAAAATCGAGCAAATGTATTCAAACATACTACCGAGTGCTATAGAATGCGGCGTCATTTTGATCGATGCACGATCGATATTGGACCATTCTTTTTAGGACACCGGCGTGCTGAGCAATGTTTTTATAGTTCACGAGTGAACGCTTGCGGTAGTTCTGTGTACAAAATTCTCTTGTTTTCCCTGAATGGATATTATTACGCAGAAAGTGCAGGGCGTTGCTTCTTTATTTTTAAATATATCATGTATTCATTGACCATGCTCTTCTACAGGAAATACTTTGTAAAAATTAATCAGAAAAATTAAATTACGGACAAAGTGCAAAATGTAAAGAAAAGACCGGTAGACCAGGTCTACGTTAAGTAACTAAATGATTAATGCTTAAATTTATATTATTTTTCAAATTTTACTTTAATACAAATTGTATCAGCTTGTTTTGATTTATTGTAATTGATTTTTATCAATTGATAATTGTTAAAATGGAAATATTCAAATTATTTCACAATAATGTAGATATAAGTTTGTAAAATAATCTTTATTCATTTTTTAAGTTCTATTATTTAATATTAATTTATCAAGTTAATTTCGAAGTGTTGTGAAACAATATGAAAGATAATTATTTTTCAATAGAAAATAACATTATTTCTGAAAATAATATCTCTGAAATTGAAAATCATCAACGAGAATTTAGGAATATTATTTGAATATTATTTTCTTGCAAAAAATTTTATGTATGAGATTACCAATAGCTATTTTCATGCAAATATATGTCTCGGATTTATATTTTCACTCGTGTATAGAGTGACAAATTCGAGTAGTTTTTTATAAAATTCCTTTGACCTTTAATTGAATCACAGTTACTAAGACAAAAATTTATATATAATTTTTTTGTGTTAATTTATAATTATGAACCTTTTTAGGAGTGTGAGTTGATTTTGTAACATTTTCTTAAGCATCCATTCTGTTTGGATTTGCACATTCTTATGGCAAATCCAATTTTCAAACACTGAGTCTATCATGCTAGAATTGTTCACAATACTATAATCAGGATGTTAATATAAATATTTTTCAAAAAATACTTTCAGCATTTGGGCATAAAAATGCAAAAAGTTTTAGTTGTGGAATCAGTAATTAACATATATTGATAAGTTGTAAACATCACTCAGTTTAATACGTTGCACAAAAATATTTGTAGTAATTAATCATTGATTAATTACTGAATTGTTAAACTGTTTGCTGAAAAAAGTAGAATGCAGTGATAACGTCGATAAAAAATTGCTATACAGTTAGAGAAATTAATACCTAATCCAACCTAGTATGTAAGTTGGATTAGGCATTATTTTCCCTAACTGTACAATCATAATACACTCTTATCTCGATTAAATATATAAACTGAACTCACAAAGCTCATTAAATTAAAATATTATGAAAGCATTGTCTAATTTTACATTAAATATATTAAAATTTTATTTATAAATTTACAACATTAGTACAAACTAAATACTGCAATATGCAAAATTATTTACCCAAATGATGTGCATTTTTTTGATAACTTTCGTGAAAATAAATTATTAAATACAATAACATATCTCAGATGATAAAATATGTAATTATGTTTAATCTAATTTTGAGCGCATGCATGACTGATTAAATTATTCACGTCAAGGATTATAACGTAAACTTCGTATATGAATTAATCTACATAGGAAAAAAATGATAATTGTAAATATAAATGTTGGAGAAATTAAAACATATAATTCACAACTATAATTATTAATTAGATATTTTCTGGAAAATCGTAATTCATAAAAATTAGAATAAAAATAAGTTATTAACAATAATATGCTATCTTAAATTTCTGAAATTATTGTTTTTACTATAAGAGTGTTTCGATTCGTCTTAAAAAGAAGATGATTTTGTTTCACTTTAAAATTGTAAAAGATGACATTTCGTTCGATCGTTAAAAAAGGTGCTCTTTACGATGAACATCTGAAATGGCGTGTTTTTAAATTTCAAAGCTACATTGAAACTACATTTTCTACAAGACAAAATAGCATCATTTTCAAATAAATAACAAATCTCTATCAAATTTTATTTGGGACAAATAAAATAGCACTTTTTTCTTAAGACTTATTAAATTGTAGAAAAAAATTTGAAAGATAAACGATTGAAGAAACAAAAATGATCACAATATATTTTTATCAGTGAATCCAAGCTATTTGTTTCTTTACGGGTGCTCCCTAAAAACTGAGAAATATATTTTGAATAATGATAATTAAGAAAATATTAATTTCACAAAATATTTGACTAAGTATTGTAACAGATTCTAGTTATGAATGAATGAATCGTGCGACCTACAGCTACGCAGCTTACAGCTTAAAATTCGCATAAAATTCAAAGCTTGGTTAGTGCTTCACACTGACGGCTTGCAAACTCATGGACTTTCTGATGCAGGAAACATCGTTATACAAGTTGAGCATTGCGGAATAGTGCTTATTAAAGCAACGATAAAAAGTGCAATTTACCGCGATTTTATTCTGCAGGATTAAACTTGGTGGCACATTCCACCAAGCTAGCAGGAAATTGCTTGTGAAAATAGAATAAAATTTTACTATGTGTCGTCGTATAAAATATACAATGATAATTCTTCATTATTATTGCTAAACTAAGTTATAATTGCATTGTTTATCAAATTAGTATCGTTAAAAAAATCTTTTTCTTACTCATTTTGCAAAAGCATACTTCCAAAAATATAGAAATTGGTGCATTTACTTATTTACTATTGAAATAATATATTGTCTTTTTTTTAAATTTATTAAGATAATTTTCCTCAGTAAAATTTATAGTACTATGTATTTTCGCAAAAACTAAAAAAAGTTTTCATTAATGAATAAGAGTTGAATATATATTGAACGTTAAATAAATTTGACCATGGTTTTAATTAAAAACTAATTAATCCCGTATATTTTAAAAAGGCATGTTAAAATGTGCAATTAAAAGTTGAATTCTAATGAAGTTATAATTTATGTGAAAAGATGTAAACAGTTTTTTTATCAAGCACTTTGTCTACCATGATAGACATTATTTTCTTATTATATTTTTAGTTTTATAATTTTCTAAGATATTACAAAATTACTAATATTGTAAATATAATTAAACTAAATACGCGTTGGTAGAATGAAAATTCTACGAAATGTAAGTGTTCACAATTAAGATGTCAATCATAATTTAAGCTTGCAAAAGAGTTAGGAAAGTAAATTACTAATAAAAATAGTATATTAAATGTATTGGACTCTCATAAAGAGCTCTAGAGTAAACGAAATTATTATCAACAAATGTGAATATTCCAGATATGCTTAGAAATTTGTGATGACAAAAATAATTAGTGTTATAACAATTATTATTCATATTTATTAAAGTTGACTATTTGTAGTTATTTCGAAAAAAATCAATTTATATTTATATTTTAAAATTTGTTAAAAAATGATATTAATAATTTATTGTGAAAAGTATTTATTCATTTTTATGATTTGTATATTCACTATCCACTAAAAAATACATAGAATTTTAGAAATGTAAGCTCCAAAGTTTAGTTTATATTAATTGTATCATTATATTCAGCAATTAAAGTGTAATAGTAATCATAATAATTTATATATTCAAAGGTGTAATGCATTTCATACTTATGCAGAATTTTGAGTTACCCTGCAGCAAAAGATGAAGTAGATTCTTCAACATAAAAGACGCTTTAATTGCTGAGAATCACTCGAGTGAACACCATTTATAAGAAATTAGTTATGGTGGCTTAACGAGACCCATAGATATATACGTGAACTGCGGTACACTTTCTTTTGTCACGAGAATTCTGAGAATAAAAGATGTACTTTCATTGAAATAAATATTCGGCTCTCTTCAAAAAGAAAATTTACATTCAGTTGATGCGCGTCTTTACCGTTTTAATGATCTTCATCAATTTTTCACTTGATAAGTTTGTAATTGAGGGTTATTATGTGATGCATAAATCAAATTCAAGCGAGCTTTATGGATTTAATACAGTACAAATAGTTATTATTATTGATTTTATATGTATGAAATTATATATTTTAAGAATTATTGAGAATTGTGACACTAAGTACTATCACACTACAAAATTAGTATTTTTTTTAATATTATAATGAATATGCTTCAAAATTCTGACTAAAAGATCCAAGTTTAAACATCACTGTGTAGTTGCCACCTCAGTTACCCGATGGTGTTCGATTACTAGGTTGTTTTTACTATTTCTGATTTTAATAAAAGATAATAACCATAAGTTTATTATATTATAATTCTAGTGCTATAATCTAATTTATTTAAATACTTTACAAATGAAAGAACAATAAATATTTAGCATACATTTGTTTACAAAATGAACAAAGTAAATTTATGAAAGATTGAATAATTCTTCTAAATAAATGTTTTAATTATTTATTGTTCAAAGTTTTATAAACTTAAAACATTATTTATTACAAGTTAATGTGCTCTTTTTTATTACTACTAAAACTTAAACATTGAATGTTAAAATATAGTGGATAATTGGGCGGTCACAAACTCAAGCAAAGATAAAGAATTCACTTTTTCTTTGGAAATTTAATTATTAATTTTACAAGAAACAACTTTTAAAAATTTATTTTTTCAAAAAAGCTTTATTGTTTATTAGTGAAAATTGTTCAAAAATTGTTTCAAAAAGCTAACTTTTTTAATATTCAAATGAATACTGTCTCAGTTTAATGATTATTTCAATTATGAAGATTTGTTTTGATATTTTTTTATTGTAAATCTAATTAATGTTTTCTTTAACAGAATAAAAATTAAGCGTATTATTTTAAATTTGCATGATCAATTTTGTGATATTACTTTAACTCCAATTTGAATGCAATGAATGAGTGCTAGTAAATTTTTTATTTATAAATATACATTATTCTTGTGGCTTATATTAAACACAAATTGTTGAGTCTAAACGTCAAGGTAGAACGCGTTTATTCCATAACCGTTGCGTATAGCAGATATAATGGTTTACATTAGTGACGCTGTTCAACAACACAAAGAGTAAGGGCTGGCAGTTATATATAGCATGGAATGTTGATATTTGTTCTTTCCTTTTAGGTACAAGGTTAGTGTTAATACAGCTCTTTGAAAATGTGAATAACTGAAATAATTTTTCACGTCTACTAAGGTTTATTAACAATCGTAATTTATTTTCTGTTTTTTCTACTGCCAACATTTCTGCAACTTCGTTGATATTTGATCAGACATTTGTTCTGCATTCCATACACTTGTCATAAATAATGATTCCCAGTGTCAATGTTTTCGAATGTATATTGTTTTATATGCTGTTATGTATAGGTTTCAAACATTTGATGATTTTATGTAAAGAATATAAAAGCTAAAGCAATTTTAGGGAAAGAAAATCGATTGTATCCATGTTAAAAAAAAGACTACCTACGCAAAAATATTTGACAAAGATTTTTCATACAAACTCAACCTATGAACAAACATTTCCTAAAAGTCATACTCTAGTTTGTGCGGCGTGATTCACTTTGTGCATATATTAAGTTGATTATTTTAATATTCCAAGAAAATTACATATGCATTAACAAGAAAGAAAAAATAAACTTATCAGGCAAACATAATTTTATCTATAAAAATAAATGTTGAGATTTTATTATTTTTCAAAACTAATAAGTTAAATATGGGGGGCATTAAAAAATGTTAGACAGACGCGGGGAAAAATACTACAGAAAGAGAGAGAGAGAGAGAAACGACAGGATGTCATTATTTTTCATCAAAATTGTTTGTATTTCTTTACACTTTATCCTTCACAATTTTATTTAAGTTTACTTTATGTAATTCTTTCAACCGGATAGGTGATTAACGTAGAATCGCTTTAGAGTTCATGTACAGTTTTTGGCATCATAAGTAAAACTGAAGTTGACTATTTCAATACCTGAAAAAGATGTGTAAATATTCTTATGTGTTTTCTAATGAAGGTCTGGTATGATAAAACATTTTGTTGTTGCCTTAATGTGCTGTACATTTTTATTCGTGACTTTCTAACAGCTGGAACTAGTTGCACGTGCACATAAATGCACTGAGTTGAATAGCAATAGATAAAAGCTTGTTTGCATATAAAAATGAATCATAATATGATTAAATATGTTCTTAATTTTCAGATTTATTATTTCAACTGTTTATTAGTTTATATTTTATGAAACGGGATTAATATAGATTTGTAGGTTGAATATTAAACTAGTCAATCGATTTCTTTTTAATAACAGTTCCAACTGCGCTTTTCGCGTAAAATAAGATAAATATCTGATAAATAATAATACTAATATTAATTAATTAAAATTATTATGTGGGGGCTATCGGAGGGATAATTTATTGGAATCTTCCGATTTTGAAAAACTTGGTATTTATCAGCTAACAAGCTGAAAATCGTCATTTTTTATAAAGAAATTATTATATTATTGAGTTTTTAACCCTAGCCGAAACAAATCTTATCAAAAAAGAAGAAAAGCGGACCAAACAAAAGGTCTATTCTATGAGCTGCTTAGAATGTACAGAAGCTATTCTGTCAAACTTTTCGTATTTATCAAGTTTGATGAATTACTGTTGAGACTCTTGACAGGCCGAATGCAAAAAGTAATGATTTTAGGGTCTATCTGTTTGCTAATTGTGTGTAGTCGAGAGAATCTGCTAACTGACAAAAATATCTGCTAACTCATAAACGTTATTTTTTAATCGACTACCGCAAAGCATTCGATTCAATATCTCTCAAGCTTCTTATTTGCCTATTCGAGCACCTCGGAGTGTATCGAAACATTATAGGTTCTTCTAGACAAAATTCATTAAAGACAAAATTCATCGTAACATTTGGTGAGTTTAAAATAGTCACCGATTTGATCACATACCACGAAGGGTTTTCCATGAAGATTCACTTAGTCTGTTTAGTTGGTGTAAGATCTAACATCTCTCGAAAAGTTTAATTAATAAAGATTTTTGTTTATTGGCTCGTAAGTGGAAATGTCGAAGGCATTTGAGCCGCTGAAGAAAAATATAAATTACGAAAAGTATAAGCATAATATATGAAAGTACAATTAGAAAATTTAAATTCATAAAAATAATTATAGCTAAAATGAACACCAAGAACAGAATTTGTAGAATCGTAGGGGTCAAGCTCTATTGTCGTGGAGGTCAAAGACGCTAGTATCATGAAAAAATCATTCCCTAGGTGAAACGTCGAAAGTTGAACTTTACCAAGAAACTGATAAATTAACTGATATGTTTGCTTTGTGTTGAGAGAACCAGTTAACTTTCTTTCTTGAAATCATAATGCGATTCATTGAATTCACTGATTCATTAAATGAGTGAGTGATTGCAAAACGACGCTGACCCAGTGACGGGTTCAACGCGCTCTGGTATTGAAAAGGAAACTTTTTTAATTCGTATGTATTTTTGAAATTTTCATTGGCCACATTGCGTTTCCCGAAGCTTCGTCATGATACTTAACAGGCGTAAAAGAGACCATTCTCAAAACGGTGTGTTACGCCCAAACTCATAATTTTATTTTGACATTTTAATTTCCTTAGTTGGAAATCCGAAAAACATTCACTTTTCTATGCAATGCTTTATTTTCTTCTTATTTCTATTTAATTTGTGTGTCCCAGACACACATAAGTCTCATTTAGCTATTAGACATAATATTCCCATTATTTTTCTTGTTGAACATAAATACACAATATTTAAAATATGATTGAAATATTAATAATTAAAATTCAGAGATTTAAATGCACTGTTTTACAGCAAAACTGTACACGGTCCGCTTCTATCTTTTGCTCTTCGGGAAACTTATAGATAGCATGCCGGTCGATTTAATCACACACTGTATAAGATCAGTCATATGCAATACACGGATAATCTAAAATTATTATTCATCCAATGAGAGAGATGAAATCTCTCCCTCTCTTTCTCTTGGAGTGGTGTTTTTCTGAAATACCGAAAAAACATTCGCATAAAATTTAATGTACATTTTCATTAAATTAACTGCACAATTTGTGCATAATCTTTAATGAACATGTTTTGAAATTTCATGTTGAGGTGTATTAATTTCAATTATCGGTATTGATACATACTTCCAGCACATTTTATTAAACTTAATGTTAAAATGTATAACAGTGTGGTATATCAGAAAACATCCATGCCCGTTGAGAAGTTGGGTCAGATAATGATCTATTTTCCCACCTTTTGTTGCGACTGTTCAATGCTTGGAATAAAACTGTGGGTTCACCATCCAATGATAGCAAAAGAAAATTTCTCTTTTGCTGCCATCGGGGTTTCCGTTGCAGTCTTCTTGCAGGCACTGCATAAAGCAAGATTGAGCTCACGATTCTAGTCAGCAACTTGTGGCGGCTCTGCGATGGTCCTTCAAAATTAGGCATAATCCTGGATAGAGCACTGGTCATGCGAGCAGCTTTTGTGCTCACGATTTTGAAACTTAACCTTGCGTCTATTTTGACACCTAAGTATTTTAGGAATGAATATGATGTTATATTGTAGTCATCCACTCTGATGGTAATGGTTTCTCTCTCTTTTCAGTTGGTCACAAGAACTACTTTGGTTTTATGGTTCGCTAGTTGTAACCCAACGGACATAAGCTACTCTTGAATACATTTAATGGCTTCATTCACAGTCCATGTGATTTGATCCAGAAATTTACCAACGACAACCACTACAACATCATTTGTTAATCTCATCCTTGTGAAACTCCACCATTTCTTCTTCTTCTCATCAGCCGTGTCGTATATCGGAGTACGGACGTTAAAGTATCTCGCGATCTTTCTTCTGATATAAGTTGAGATCTTCATTGAAGTCATCGTTTTCAGGATGTAGTTCCACTATACTGAGATTAAAGCATTTTTCACGTCTGGTTTAATAATAGCACAGTACTCTTTCGAAACATCCTTCCAATGTTTTCCCTCAATGGCTTTGCAAGCAATGTCCATCACGAGGTTGATTGCGTCTGTTCATTGGTCAGATTAAAGAGCATGTTATCAAAATAATCTTGGCTTGCACTTGTGGAGTGAAGATGCTGTAGATAGAAGTGTTTTGCACGTAAAAACACAGTTGGATTCATGATGTTGCATGATCAGAGTTGCCTGGATAAAGACATTAGCATATGAAGAGTCTTTTCTCATCTTGAACAGAAGACGATAATATCAGAGCGAGGTGGCCTGGTTTTCCCAATTTTCTGCCAGGCTTCGTAAGAAGCCTCACCAGTAACTGAGTTAGATACTGGTGGCACAGAGACTTCACTTAGTTCTCGTACCGGGGATTTTGCTACCTTTTGCTCTTTTTATTGGCTTTTTTTGTAACAGCATCTTATTGTGGTGACTGATTCGGCTTCTTCTTCAAAGATTTCTTCTCATTCTAGCTTTGTTGAGTAGGTAATGCTGAATAACAGCCATCGTGGTCCTTAAAACAATTTTTTACAAGTTTTTTCTCGTTTTAGGCAATTTTTCTCTATCCAGTAGTTTGTGTAAACGGACAATGTAGTGGCGATGCATTCTTCCGGATATCATCAAAAAAGAATTTCTGAGAATTTGATGACTACAGAATTGGCGTCTACTGCTGTTGTGCAGCTCCTGATTTTTTACTCTGCGATGGTGATACGGTTTCTTCCACTTTTATTTAAACCTCCATCTCTCATTCTATTGATTTTAAATTGTTGTTTTCAGGCTTTTGCAGATCCATTGAGTTGAAAAATCGCATTGTGCATAAGGAGGCAAGCTGGAATAACTGGGAACTTACTGGAATTTACTGAAATTTACTCGTTGCAACAAGGAGTCCAATCTCCTTGACCAATCATACTACCTGATCAGGGTCTCGAAGGAGCTGTCCACGCATTCTATGTACAAAGAAAACCTCGGCAGGACGAAGCTTCTAAGTCCTTGTTCTAAGCCCACACAGCCCTTGTGGGATAGAGTAAGAGGCAGTCTCAGTAATTTGTATCGCACATCAATCTAGGTTTGTTCAAGTTTCCGTTTCTTGCCTTTGGGATATTATCCCCTTTTGTCAAAGCAGCAGCATTTTTTCGAACCGCGATAGGTGTTTGATTTCCCTCCTACCCTTTATATCTAGAGAGAGTTCTGTGTAACGCGTATCAAAGGTCGGTGTCACTCCTCATTACCCTAGCCCAACGATGACGGATAACACGCAATGCGTAGCAGGTGTCGGTGTCGCTCAAATGATTTTAGCCTTGGATTTTAACGGCCAGGAGCGTTTGCAAAGTTCGTATCACATCAGTAAATAAGAGACTAGACCTTCATACTTGAAGATAAATCGGTGTTGTGTAGAGAAATATTGAGGTCACCACGCTATTCAACTGCTTTCGGTGACTCTGCCGTGGTTCACTAATATTGGACATGATCCTGGTCAGAGCAATGGTCATGCATGTAGCTTTTGCACCTATAGTTTCAAGGTGTTCATTGAAATATATATTAACTTTAATTTTTCAATTTGAATTTGAGAACTTTTTTGGATAGTAACACATTTAACTTATAACACTCTATATCACAGGCACTTTTCGTGTATAAACAATGCATAATCCTAATAAATTTTTCATAGGTTTCTAATTATGTGACAAGTGTGAAATAAACGTCTTTGAACTGAGAATAAAACTATTAATGAGCAAATGTTAAACAAATTGGCTAAAATCATCAATTTTCAACATATCTTCATGAATTTTTTTTTTTAATATCTATCAATGGTTAAAAATGAATTTTCATTGAGGTTAAATATTGTAGCAAAATATCTAGCCATTATTGCCTACCCGTGAAAAAAACATGCGTGTTACATGCATGTTATACGTACGTGTTACATGCGTGCAATACGCGTGTTTAGATTTTTTATTTCAATATTAACAAATTTATTGAAAAAATAAATATCGAAACAATGTTGTTTGTTGACTTTGTCGATTTGTTCTGCGCACGTGTCCAGTCATGTATAATTAATCTGAAAATAAAGAAGAAATTAAAGTTTTACCTTTCACTTTTCCAATAAATGGTATCTGCAAATCAGGTGCTCTTCGTCGGTGTGTGGCCGGATATCGTCTGCCAATATTGTGCCAATATTGGATACCAAAGTTAAACTGTCAATGTTGACAGTCAATATTGGCCCGATATTGGGGTCTAATATTGGCACAATATGGGCAGACAATATCGGCAGCCGATGAACAATATTGGGCCGATGGTAAATTTTCACATGGGTATAAACTTATGTTTATTTGTATAGAAGGTTAATTTTTTTATTTTAAAAAGATACAATTTTTATTCTCCATAAAAAAGTTCTTCTTTCTTTTTTTACCATTTTCTTGACGTTTCTGTCGTTGTTTTTGACTTTTACGTGCGTTCAATAATTAGACATGCTAATATCCGTTTTCAAGCGGTGTTACGCTGTTGCAGCGTAAATAAAGATAAAAGTAAATAAAAACTATTTTTCATTGCGAATTTTTAAAATTCATTAACACTACATTAAAGAGGATACTTCAATGTACCAAAATATACAATACAAAATTTTTTGAAAAAAATTCGATTTTTGACGATTTTGCCGTCGACGGTCCCCTTCAGATTTTTTGGGTTAAATTATATCATGCCAATAAAAGGGTGAACTTTAAAATGGAATTTAAATGGATTTTAGTGATGTTTTATAATTTTGTGTCATATTTTCAAATGTTTTTAACCTAAATACCGGAAAATTTGCGTACTTACGTTTCAAGGGTCGTTGAATTCAAAGCCAATATTAAAATTTAATTTCTGTCATTTGGAACTGTCAAAAAAACTTTCATTAACACTTTCATGATGAATCCTTCCCTCTCTATTTCCAATATGTCTGCCGATAAAAAGAGAAAACATTATGATAGGTTAGGTGTAAAGAAAGACACTATCATACACAATCAAACTTCACACCGACAACGTTTTGAGGCTTTTCATCATGAGAGTGTTAAAGGGAGTGTCAAATGAAATTTTCAACTATTTGATAGAATTAAGATAAACAATTGAAAATTAGCCTTGCATATTCGGAGGGGGAATCAGTTAAAACGACTTTTGCAGTCTTATTTAAACGGAAAATAAACAATTGTTTTCAAGCCCACCTACGATAAATCTATTTTGTTATGGCTTCTAATAGTGGCTTCGAATTCAGTGACCCTTGAAAGTATGCACATTTTCAGATATTCAGGATTTTTTTTAACATTTCGAACCAGATTTTGAGGTGAAAGCAAAGAAATTCAAACTTTGCCAAAATAACGGACACCATAATATTCATACTAGATACAATATAATTTATAAGTCTTTAATGATAGTTGGGTTGTAATTTGTAAGTTGATGAAAATGTAAAATAAAACTCCGTTAAATTTTATATATAAGATTTTTCCTTTAAAAGCAGTTTTCCTGTAAAAAATTTAATTATGATTTTTATCTTAAAATAAATATTTATTTAACTTGTCGGAATATTTTTAAAATGACATATTTTTACTGAAACATTGTATACTTTCTAACCGACAAATAACTTTTATAGTGTACTGCACACGTGCAAAATATTTCAAAGCTAAAAGAAAAGTTTTTCAGTTTAATTATGGCTCCATAAAAGAAGATGTGTTTTTACCTTAATGCCTTATAAATTACAAAGTTTATTTCTTTTATGTTAACATACTGAGAAGATATCAGTTACTTCAAACGGTCATATAAATTTGTAAAAAATTGGAAATTGTATTGAAAATTTGAAAATTGATCTTCAACGCGCAATGAATACACATTTTGTTTCAGTTTTAAATTAAAATTATAATATTATACAATAACGAATTATAAACTAGATATTCACCAAAAGTATTGCCTAAAGTTAGATTAAGCTCAGAATTATAATTAGTAAACAAAACTCAACTTATATAATCATGCAAAGAATTATAAAATAATTTAAAGAAAAATAATTTGTTTAATA
>JABFPM010003185.1:0-14857 GCA_022817325.1 Idris sp. 1 HC-2018
AGTACAAATAAGAAGACTGCAAGTTCAATGTAAAGTTGTAACTAGACGCTGTTTGCGTTGCGGAGTGACGTATTCCTGGTTGACTCGCGTGCCCCGACATAAAGAGAATATCTACACAAAATGCCAAGATTGATATTTGCAAAGCTGAAACCAAGGACACAAAGCGCAAAAATAAAGATTAATGCAATTCAATTTCTCCGACAAACAATTAATAATAAATATAAATTTATTTTAAAAAAATTATTTAAAGATATTTAAAAAAATATCTCTAATTTCTTTGAACAAAATAAATCTATACATTTTTTTTAAAGAAAAAATATGTAAAAGAAACTAAAAAACCGATTGGTCCTATTCAAAGAAGTTGTTATTCAATCGGAGTTCAAAGCTGTTTCTTAATCGGGTGCAAAACCGATAGAAAAACGATCGCTTTGAATGCGTCGAAATCTCAAATTGAATATCTATGAAATAGAGGAAAAATCGGTTAACTTAATAATTTGAAACACATACATTTTAATTTTAAAATATTTGTTATGTCTTATAGTTTCATTTCTGAAATTTGTTTAATTTCTGCATGATAATTCAGGGTACAGTGGAATTAATGAAATCGAAAAAGGATCTTTGAAATGCAAAATTTCATGTAGAAAAAGTAATTTTTCTGTGAAACACAGTTAGGGAAGAAACGGGTGTTATGGGACAGCATGTATTATGGGCCACCCTTATTATTATTATTTAATGAAAATAAACACAAAAATGTAGATTTTAAATGAATCTGCAAGCAAAATCTTGTTATGTAAAACATTAAATAACGCTTTTGCAAGTATATTTATGATAAAGTAATAAGAGGCTTTAATTTTGACCTATATAAGTTATAATATTTGCATCACCAATTATGGTCAAAATATATATGATTTTCTTGCGAAATGCAACTAGTTTTAATTTTTTCCAAAAATTTGTCCATTTTAATATTGAATTAAATAAACATTATATTTTTAACAAAATCACTGTTGGCTATTATGGGACACTAACGTCTTGAAACTGTTGGGTATTATGGGCTTTTTGCAATTTTCTTTAAACAACATTTTTAATTAATTAATCAATTTTGTAGATAAATATATGCACGGAATTTCACGCAGAAATAATCAAATTAACCAACAAGTTTAAATAAATTAACAAAATTTGCATGTTATTTAAAATATTTACAAATAAACTTAGGCGGCCCATAATACCCGTTTTTCTCCTAAGTGACTTAGTCGGGTTTTCCTCCATAGCACAGATTTGACAGCAAACATAACCAAAAAAGCATTTGGATGCAATGTAATTCAATCCGATTACATTGTGTGCAAAGTGCCAATTCCGATTCAAAGAAAAGTTCTTTCAGTAAGAAATTAATGACATTTGAATCACAAAGTAAACATTTAAATTAATTTTGTGTTTATCACTAAAATTTATTACTTTATTATATAATGATTCAAATTTAATTAATTTTTCATTGAAAGAACTTTTCTTTCAACCGGGATTGGCACCCGATTGAACTACATTGCATACGATTGTTTTTTATGGCTATGTTAGATGTCAAATTAAATTTGAGATTTTGACGTATTCAAATCAATTGTTTTTCTATCGGTTTTGCATCCAATTCAGAAACCGCATTGAATAACAACTTCTTTGAATAGGGCCAATCGGTTTCCAGTAACTGGGTTCTGCAATTAGAGTAAAGTGAGCCAGAGTCAGTGAATCGAAAAATCAATCAATATATACAATTATTGAAAATTATTTCGAATGAAAAAAAGCAAACGATTTAACGTTTCATTTAATTTTTGACTCCACGCGAACAAAAAGGACCAATAGTTAGTTGGAATTTACTTTGAATGTGAATGTTTGTCAAAGGCTGTTTATGATTTAAAAAAATGAACATTTATATTGAAAGTGGTATTTTTTGGAAAATGCAGAAAAAAATGATTTTGAAATATTCGTTAAAATACAAAAATCAAACGAAATGCTTTGAAGTTAAACATAACAATTATGAATATTTGTATTGTTTATTGCTTTTGCGTTTAATAAAACTTACACACAGATTGTGAAAAAAAATTAACTTTATGTAATTAGCGAGATGTTTTAAATAATTTTAAAATTGTTGTCAACGTTTTACTAGATAATGCAAAGAGACGTTGTAAAAACGCTAAAATGTTTATAAACAAATCAAAATGTTAGAAAAATGCTCAACATTTTGTAACGAAATGTCCAAATTTGAAGGATACATTCATAGAAAATTCTTAAGACATGTCCTTGCAAAAATTCGTCGAAAAAACTCTGCAACAAACTCCTAAATCAACTTGACACGTGTGACGTAAACTTGGTGGATGCCGATGTGAGCATATGCATATGTAACTAGTTGCATTAATGGACACATCATCCAAACACAATGCCCATCATTTGAATTGGGAAGCTTTTGTTCCATTGTGTGCGCAAAAAAGATAGACGTGCAAAAAAAAGGGGGCAACGGTGTGTGTGCTCTCTTCTGGCTTAGGGGGACCTTGGCAGGCGGAATTCCAAATCAAGGATGATGATCCGCCGATGAGACAATCGGTTCGATGCGCGAACCCGTGGCCTTGCTCTCGATGTTACCGTTGCGAAATATTCGTTCCTAGATGAATAATGTCTCAAGTGCGTGCGTCGCTTAGAAAATGAAAATAGGAAACGGGGAGCGTTCACTTTTACAACTACGAAGGTGTACAACACGCATTCTTACTATATATAGACAGTGGATCCTAGTTCCAAATCATAACAAGTTGTTCCATCGTCGGGCCAACATGAAGGTAAGTTTTTTTTTTTTGAATCTTTATATTGCGGTGAAAAGTTTAGTTCATTTTTTTTAAATGGATTTTTTATACATTTCGATCATCTACTGGATAGTGCTGAGTGTACTTGTGATTACATTTTGTTGTGCAGTGTTAGAGTGCGAAAAAACATAAGGGTTCTTGATTTTACTTTGTTTAAGTGTTCGATCAATGATTCTGTGTTTGCTTTTTGGGATTACTTTTTCCTTGTTTGACTATACTTGAAGCCACAAAAATTTTAATGTTCAAGCGTAGAAAAAATAACTGAAAAATCTATTTTTCTTGTTTTTAAATGCATTTACGAGAAATTTATTTGACAGGTAATAAAGATAGGTTTTTAATGTCAATACGAAATGTATACAAAATTAACATGATGGAGATCTATGTTTGGTTAAATTTATACTTTGATATTTAAAAAAAAATTGAATTATACTGGAAATGGAAAACACAGATTAACAATTTTTATTAGAATATGTAGTTAATTTAAAAGCTTTTTTTATTGCACTTTAATTATTGCACTTTAAAAACAGTATAATAATATACTGTCATTTAACATATTTGATTAGATTAATAACTAATTAGAATCCCTTTATCATACACGACGGATAATTATAATTTATAATATGGCGAATTGGTAATGTTAATTTGATCAATTTCATTATTCTGTTCGTGATTAATCACTTTTTTAATTGATCTTCTATTATTTTCTTAATCGTTTTTCATTTACAATTTTTTAATTTTAAACTGACTGGCACAAATTCAATGGAATAGAAAAAAATATATCTTTTAACTTTCATTCTTCTTCTTAATTAAAGTTGTCAAAACTCATAGTAATTGAACATGCAAAAATACAAATAGCATCAAATTGCACCACTTTTCTTAACTTTTTAATTTCAACTTTTATTTCATTATTAAAATATCTTTATTCGGTAAAGTTATGTAATTGTTTATATTAATAAAATTGGAGAAATATTGCATTGATGAAGTAAAACTTTGTTCTTGTCTGTAAAATAAATGTAACACTCTCGATATATTTGCAACAAGTCTGCTACGATTTTACAAAATTTTTGCTTTAAAATAATTTGTATTTAAAATAAAATACAAAAATTTCGTGCAATTCAATTATTTTATCATTTTATTCAATTGATACAATTGTAATAAATATTTTTAATTTAAAACTAATAGATTTTTATTGTATGATTAAATAAAGTCAACGAAATGAATAAAGATGAGTTTGGCAGGTTAGCTAAAATTAGGCGAAACTTATGTGATGATTTTTTGACACAGCTTTTTTTAAATGAATTGAAAGAAATTATTGAATCAATTTATAAGAAATCATAGTTACACTATACAGAAGCGTAATTTCAAATATCTGAATTTTTGCAGTATTAATCTTTTCGAGTATACTTTTTTCAATTATTTCAAAAACTTAATTTTTACGTGATTCTTACAATCAATTCTAGTATTTTTTGTTTAAATTTAAGTAAATTTAAAAGTTTTTCCAAAAAAAAGGTTCCAGTGAAATTTCAGCTAAACGAAGAAATTTAAGAAAAGTCATGTAACTATTGTTACTTATGTATTTTTTATGCAGAAAATAACTACGTAAACCAAATTCTGGTTAAACTGGTATATTTGTAGCTTCGGAATTGTAACTTTTCAATTTTTATGAAAACTTATCAAATTTATACGAGAGATTGTTGTAAATCATGGATAAAGATTACAAAAAAATTCCCGGCAAAAATATTACAAACTGGAGAAGTATTTACATTTCAAAGATTGATGTTTTAATCTATTTTATTGTGAATAATTTTATGAAAACTTGAAACTTGCATTTTATTATGTTTTTTTGCCTTTATTTGATAAAAGAATATTTTTTATATGTTATTTACATAAAAAATTACTTGCAAGAAGTATTTTTTTTCAAATTTTCAATTTCAAAATGAAAATTTACAATTTAGTAATTTTATAAAAACCAAAAAAAGAAAATCAAGAACCTTAAGGGGAGGCCCCAGTGAATTTTCAGCTATGCGAAGGAATTTAAAAACAATGATAAATAATTATTGTTTCTTATGCATTTTTTTAGGGGGAAAATACTTTTCTTTTACATGTAATTTTTCATCAAAATTTAGTTACTAGGATGACTTGAGCATACGATAGTTATATGAATGTTTATAAATTCCTTCATACACTCAGAGAATTAGTTGTTAAATCAACAATCTAGACAGTTAAATTCAACAAATCGCAGATACTGAGCATAAGAGCCAATCATATACTTTAAAATTAAATTATTTCTTTTTTCTGAGTGGCTCTTATGCTAACTATCTAAAAAATGTTAAATTTAACAATCTAATATTTTGTGTGTATAGTTACGTTTCACCGGAAATTTCCCTTAATTATTTTTACAATAAAATCGAAGATTTTTTAACTATTAAACCTTTCACATAAAATTCTAGTAATTTTGTCTATTTTTGCAGTCAATTCTAGTGATTTTTTCAACAATCCCGCTGATTTTTGGGAGCTTGGAACCAGCCAGCTACAAGCCCCCCGGCCAAAGATTACTGGGACCCCCGCCGACAAGTTACCTGCCCCCAGAGGACACCTTTTCGCCGTCGAAATTGTACCTGGCGCCCTCTAGCCCGACGCCAGCGCTCTCTAGACAGTACTTGTTGCCGGAGACGCCCATCCCCACCACCGAATATCTGCTGGACGAGACCGCGGTGTCGTCACTTCCTCTGCGAAATTACGTGCCCGCCAGCTCACTATTGGCGCCACATACTTCCGGCCCGCAGCGGCAGCAGTTTGGCCGGCGACCAAGCAACGCGTACCTGGTGCCACCTGCCAAAACAAAGTCGTTTGATTTTTCGACGCCACTCCCTCTAGCGACGTCCGCAAGAACCCCGGTCGGACAATACCTCGGTCCGGCCACCACCAGCAAGTTTGCAGGATACCAGTATGGGGCAAGGGATAACGCCCTCGGCCATGTCGCGGTAAAATTTTACTTAATCAAGTTTCGGAAACTTGAGCAACTTGCGGGAATTTTGGTTTCTAACTTGTCTTTAGTTTACAAAGATAAAGAAAAAAATTCAAAAGAAAATTAGGCATTTCAGTATCAAAATAAGTTTTTAAATTTAATTTTACTGTATTATTTTTAAGCTTTATTTATTTTTCTCGCCAACAGGGCTACCAATTCACTTTTACATTTTAAATTTAAAAAATAAGTTATTTTTCAAGTTTGAGATGTTTAATTTCTCGAGCCAACAGGGATACCAGTTAACTTCAATATTAATATTAAAATGAATTATTCATTTTAAAAGTACTAAGGTGTTTTGAAGTTTAATTTTTTTCATTTTTCGCGCCAACAGAGCTATCAATTTACTTTTAAATTTCAATTTTATTTAAAAATCAGTATTACCAACTTAAACTTTTGGAAATTAATTTAAATTATTTCTTTCTAATTACTAAGGTAATTTTTTGTTTATTTTGTTAATACTGAATTCATTGTGTATTTTCAGAAACCAGCAAAATATAACTTTCAGTACCGAGTGAACGACAACTACGGCAATGATTACAGCCATCAAGAAACTCGCGACGGCGACAGCGCTTGGGGTATGTTTAGCGTTCTTCTTCCTGATGGACGCAGACAAATTGTGCACTACGACGCGGACGCAAATGGCTACAGACCCAGAATCACTTACGAAGAGCCGCTTGGAAAAGTTAATCAATATCCCAAGAGCGGTCCTTATTAATTAGTACTACGAAAGAATGAAATCTACAAAATTTTGTTATAATTATGTAGAAAACAATTTAGAGTGATAATTGTATATACGACATTTTTTATACTTAAATTTAAAGTAAAAATAACGATTTCAAATTTTAAAATTTATATTATATATATATTATATTTCAAGTAAAAATGTTGTAATTACTTTTTTAATAATGTGAACTACATAATTTTTAGTGGAATAAAGGTGAACTTGACTTTTAATGAACTTGAGCGTTAATAAATGTTCGCAATTAATATTGAAAGACAAATTTTGATTATTCTCCTTAAATTGTAGCAGTGTAATGCTAAGAATGCAAATGTTATCTACGGGGCATTTAATTCGTAACATCAAGATTAGAAATATCGTCTTTCTACCCTCGAACGAAAGAGCTATTACTTCGCTTTCATTTGCAGAGTGCTCGCTGTACGTAAACTTAGATCTCATTATTTTCACAATCTGCACATAATAGTTACGATCGCAGATGTTGAACTCGCAAATTTTTTTATTGATCCAAACATTAAACTCAGAATTTAATTCATTGTAAAATATTTTTCTTTTTTTAACAAAAAAAATTGAGATTTTTTATAACAAGAATTTTTCACAAGTAATTCTACAAGAATAATTTACAAAATCAATTATCAAAGATTAATTTTACAAGAATAATTTTTGAAGAATAATTTTGAAGAATAATTTTTCAAGAATACGTTTTAAGAATAGTTTTCAAAAATAATGTTACAATAATAAGTTTCAAAAATAAACAAATAATAAAAAACAAAACAAACAAACAAATTGTAATTCTTAATGTTAATTTTTAATGATATTTTGTCTAAAAGTCGTTAAAAATAATTAATGTTAGATGAATTTTTGTTCTCTGAAATGTCTTCACTAATCTGACCTAATTTTGCAAAATTCCATCCAGATGTAAAAAAAGATTTTGTGGCAAAATGTAGAAACGCCTTAGCGATTTATCTTATTAATTGGCATCAAAATACAGATAAAAGTGAAATCCATTGGTAGTGACATTAAAAGCACACAGTAGCAACAATACTTATTTATATGCACGTGCGCTCGATCTGTGTTGCAAAAGTATATCTTGCACGAATCTTTTCACGAATCGTTCAAAAGGAACGACAATAAAAGGTTTTGTGTCTCGCAACGGTGGCGTTCCGGTTGACGCCACACGCCCATAAAAATTGTATGTAATTGGTGCCCACTTGGCACACCTTGTTTACATATTAATTAATCACCTTTCAGAGGCATCCCAAAAAAAAGAAACAATTAATTAATTTTTTTTGTTTCAATACAGCAAACTTTCTTTTCAACTCACATTGTAACAACAACAAAAAATGTAAAAAAGAAACGTTAACTTTGACGAGGAACATAATGACAGTTCTTTTGAACTCACAAAACCTTTTTCTTTTATTTGTTTCTTTTTTTCTTGAAATTTGTTTACTTTTTTCTTAGAAGAGTATAGAAATTATCTTTTTTTCTACTAAAGATAAAAAGTTAACCTTTTCCAGAAGAAATGTTAATTTTATTAAACTAGAGAGAAATGTTAACTTTTCTCTTCTCTGCATAAAAAGTTTATTATTAGGGAAGAAATTTTAATTTTACTTCGCTAAGAAGGAAATGTTAACTTTTCTTTACTAGGTAGACAAAGTAAATTTGTGTAATTACCGTGGCGAAACATAAATTGTTTATGTTTTGTAAGAGTGCACTCCTTTGCTTAAAGATTATAAAATAAAACGATCTGCGTTAACGAGCGGATTTATGGCACTCTTAAATAGTGCATTATGTCGTCAATCTGTCAGCTTATAGTCTCGCACGTGTGCGACGACAATGCTAAAAGGCGCGGAATGAATTAAACTATCAATTATTTGATCTTATCCGATGATGCTTGTGCGATATAATTTCCCCCATTATTATATATCACACGTAACGAAACAATAGAAAATTTGCTCAATTTATGCGCAAATCTTCATTGTCTTGGAAAATTAGACAACAAGTGGAAATTAAAAATGACGATGCTAATAAATATTTCTGCTCTTTTTGTAGTAATAAATTTTTGTTTAATTACATTAAATCACACTTTATTTTAACCTATATTTTACAAGCTGTAATTTTTTAATTAATTACAAAATTTTATATATAGTTTGGTGAATAAACAACATTGAATTTTATTATTTAATAAATAATATTGTGAAGATTGAGACAAAATTTTTCGAATCTTTGAATCGACTTTTGAGTGAGCTTAAATTACATGTGTATATATATGATACAATTAAAATCGAATCGTAACTTTAACGATCACAGTCGCAAATTTTACGAGCCAATCTCATCGCGGAAAAGCGAACATTCATACGTCAATTTTGTACAATTAAAATCTCAATTGCAGTACCAAATTTATGGACTTACATTTAATGACACTTTTCAATATAATGTTAAAACTTTTTTTAAGCCAATTAGTTTAAATACAAAAATAGAACTACTCAATTTTAGAAAACTATTAGTTAAATGTTTTCGTTTAAAATTTATTACAATTAAAAAAATGAGCTTAAGTTTTCCACAGCAAACATCAAATCTCATAAATAACTATTAACTTCACTGTTTGATTTACTTTTTTACAGACAAAATTTATAATTTTTGTTTGTACAATTGTTGCACTATAAATAAAAGAGTTGCAGTATTATGAAATGAATAATAAAGAACTTTTCCAAACTTTGTAACGATGAATATTTTATAAGTTGAAATATAAATTTGAAATTAATCATAAAGTTTATATAAATTGAAACATTAAACTCATACAAAACTCTGGTTTAATTTTGTTCATACATAAAATTGTAACAATTATTTCAAAGTAATTATTGTATAACAAAAAACACTTGTCTTTGTTATAACAAAAATTAAAAAACTTTTCAAAAAGATTAAAAAAAGTTATTTATGTATTGTTAAATACATTTATTTGTACATTTGTCAATTATTTTTTTGGTACTGAACTGAATTGAGTCAAGCTTTTAGTAATCCTTTTTTTTAATATCGATATCCGCCACTTGACGGAGGATATCCATTCATATTTGCACCAAACGCCGGACCTTCTTGTGTGTAGCTGATCTTGGGTCTGTAACCATTCTGGTCTGCCTCGTATTCTACGGTTTGTCGACGTCCGTCCGGAAGCAAAACATAGTAAACACCGCGAGTCATGTCGCCGTCTCGGCTTTCCTTGTGTCCGAAGTCATTTCGACTTTCGGGATCATTCACCATGTACTCAAAACTGTACTGCGCTGGAGGCTGCAAAATGTATACTTTTTTAATTTAAATTCATTTCATTTATATATACGCATAAAACAATACCTCGGTTTGAATATGAAAAAAGTTTCAACAAGTTCAAGTTAATTCATTATCGTACAATTTTTCTGAATGATGTATTATTTACTTAATTAATTAATAGAGTTTTTTAACCCAGTTTTGGCTCTTGATACGGTTTCTAATTAGGATCGTGAAATAATTACATATTCAATTAGATGTGACAAATTAATTTTGTTTTGGATTATTAATCATATTGTGACCCAGTTTTAAAAATGGATTGTCCAGTTACCAGTTTTAGTAATAATAATAATAATTTATCATTTGTATATTTTTTTTCTTTTACACAAGTAATAAAGGATTTTTTGAATTTCAGAAAAAAAACTTAGAAATTAATTTCTATAAAGTTTTTGCAACAAATGCAGAATATTTTTTATGATTAAAAAAAATATATAAATAGACTAGTTAAATTTGTAAAAATGTGTTTTCAAAAATTGTATTTCCAAAATGTAGACAACAAATTTAAGTAAGAATATTTAATATTTGTTTGTCTTTTTTCCTTAAAATTTGATTTTTTAAATACAAACAAAAACTTTGTCAAGATAAGAAAAATCTTAAAATTAGTGTCCACATTTTAATTTTTATTGTCGTTTTTTTCAATGTAATTGTTATTACTAACGTAGTTCATGTTGTCCCCATAACCGCCACCACTGCCTGCACCAGGTGGACCGTACTGTTGATTAGGTGGAAGATACTGATTAGTTCCGCCAAATTGACCTTGTCCGGGGTATCCTCCTGGGTTATTCTGCGGGGGGCCATAAAGCTGATTTGGAGGTAAGTATTGCTGAACCGGTGGCTCGGCAATCACACCAGACGATAATAACAATAATAATGCAGTTTTGCAATTTATCATCTGAAAAAACAAAAATTATTTTTACACACAAAGTAACCTATTCCGAATTTGTAAGAAAAATTATTCTACTTCAAAATCTTGCATATAATTTATTCTATTTTAATTAACTTCAAATGAAGAAACCTTCAAAAAATCGTATTAAAATTTAATTAAAAAAATATAAAGTTTAATTTTTTAAATAAAAAGATACTTACATTTTCTATAAATAATTTAAATAATTAGTTTAAATAATTATCTTAATATATTTTTGATAATAAATATGTACAAATACAAAGTTTGTACAACAAATTGAATTAATTTATTTGATTTTGTTCAATCTTTTCACACATTTGCAATGCTGTGCACACTGTTAAAAATTTCGCAGCAGAATTAGTGCAAAAGTGCTGGAAGTTCATTTTAAGCAATCGTGCATTAAAGTTATTGACTGAGTTTAGACTTTTCTGTACGCTGTGCCATAAAATTCTTTACGCTATAACCTAAAACTCTATATTATTTTAAATTGTTTGTGTTTGTAATATACTGTTTGACTGTCATATATTGATTTGAAATTAATAAAATTTAATAAAAATGGTTTAATCAGAATTGAATACTCTTTACAATAAAAACGAGTATTTTTGTCAAGATAAAACTAAATTAATATTTTAATGGTTTAACAAATTGTTGACAGATTCGAATTTTTGTATAAAATAGAAAAAATTAACTTTTTCTCGTAATAATGAAAATTATATTTAATGTAAGTATGCTGTTAAGAATAATGTAATTATGAAATTTAAAATAAAAGCGACGAAAACATTTTTTTCTTTGTATTCTAAATTTTTTATTATCATTAAAAGAATATATTAAACGATATCTTGTACATTTTTTATACTGCATTTACATTTATCAGAGTTTCTTTGTTGCGACTTTATAGTTTGTTTACTTTTTTTCAGGTTATATTTTGATACTTTAACGTTGCCAAAAGTCGATAATATTGCTTATTTCGATTTCAGATCACGCATATTGGATTATTTTAATTATTGGTGCACAATTTTTAAACAAAAGTACCACAAATACGATTTCAATCACCAGGTTATAGAAATTCCTACTACAAGTGCCAAAAATTGATTTCTAATATAGTGAACCTTATATTTCAAATACAAAAATACTCGAAAATTTACAGAATTTTATGGATACTTTTAACAGTGCACAAAGTACTCCTTTTTGTCGCTACTTAAAATAATGCAATAATTTTTCAATTAATTATCAGATAATCTTTTATTATTATTATGAATTAGATTTAATTTAATATCTAAGAACAGTAAAATATAGAACATTCATTTTGTTCTATATTAATTGTGAAATTTTATGATCTTTTATCAGCAAATGTTTATCATTTTTCTTATTGCACGTTAAACTTTTT
Organism: Idris sp. 1 HC-2018; assembly: GCA_022817325.1. NCBI lineage: Eukaryota > Metazoa > Arthropoda > Insecta > Hymenoptera > Scelionidae > Idris > Idris sp. 1 HC-2018. Next base: position 12,217 of record JABFPM010003185.1, read on the forward strand.
ACGTAAATTGCCTATAAAATGTTTAATATTCTATTAATATATCAAAATTTGTTATGATATATTATGTAGGGTGTATATAACACTCCAAATTGACTAATTAATTTAAATTTTCGTTATGCAAAAATAGATTGTTTATTAAAAATGTGTACACAATTTTACCTATTATATTATATTTTGTATAGAAACTATTTTTATAATAAAAGATATAAATATTAAAATAATAAAAATACAATGGAATGTTAACACAGAAATAACATTGATCATTTTAGATGAAATGGATTATTTGTCAAATTTTAAACTATTGTTAAACAAAAGATAAGAACAAAGATACAAAATACGACATTTAAAAAAAAACTTATTTTTTTGTTAGTGAAAAAAGGTGTGTAAGTTTATACATAATTTTTTGCATAATTTCTATATTTTATGAGTAATACATTTTTATTATTATTTTATTGATATTAATTCATTTTTAATAGACATTTTAATGTAGTATTAAATTTCGTAACTTGTATAAAATAATGAGTAATTAATCTCCCATTTATGTCATTAATAATGAAATATAATTCATGTGTCTCAGAAATACCTATATTTTAATAATTGTTGGAAAAACAATTTTTTTGACAAATTATACATAATAAAGTCAACAAATTAAAATTTTGTTTAAATAAAAAAACTTGAACTCTTATTCAGGTTTTAAAAATAAATCTAACAAATTCAACTTTTATTTTGCAAGCTAATAGTCTTATTCAAGATTAAAGAAAAAATGAAGAAACATAATTTTGAAAATTAATATTTTCCATTACCATATGTTGAAGAAGAACATTGATTTGAATAATAAAATTGCTTATGAAGTAATATGATAATTCAATAAGTGCATTTGAGAAATCGAACAAATTTATGTGAACTGGAATTTGATTTGAATGCACTTTGAAACAGTGGAATTGTTTTCATTGATGCGAAAATTGACTTTTCATTTTGCTCGGAAAATTGCAATAATGATAAATGCTTTTTTATTCTTTTTTGTTGACGCAATATAAGAGCGCGCACACTTCAGCATTCGTTTTGCAAGTCGGGCGATTGACTGCGTACTGAAATCTGTAACATAATGCGAGAGGATGACACCATACCGTGGCGGTTCAATAATAATTAACTTTCGCGTTCTCGCGCAACGCAAATTCATATACAAATAAGATGTAATGGACTTATTCGGTCCGCGACCTCGGTATTGTTAAAACTCCTGTTTTGCATTTTTTCTTTTTCTACGTAACTGATGGATGATGAGACTATTCACGTCATTTCGATTTTAGCTTGAAAAATGATTGCTTCGCTTGAAGGATAGTTAATTTTCATTAAGTTTGGTCATGGATTGTAAAAAAAATTAATAAGGATTGAAAAAATGGAAAAGAATTAAAAAAACTTAAGTAAATTAAAAAAAAAAAAAAAAATTAAAAAAAATTCAAAAAATTTTAAAAATAATTGAGAAAAATTTAATCTTAAAACTGTAAGTCAAATCTCAGAAAAAGTAAATTCCAATTGAACTAAAAATGTTCTCAAAATTAAAAGAATTACATTCTTTTCAGAGCATTTTTCAGAGCAAAAAATTGTATTTGAGGACTGAGTTCAAATCTCTTCGATGACTTTGCATTTTCTTTGTTTTTTTCGGCATTTACCAATAAATCTGTCGACACGTCTTTTGAAAGAAAAGTTCTTTCTAAACTGTTTTCAAGTATCGACACCCATTAATGAGACTTTCAATAATAATATTATGATTACGATATATATATATACATACAATGTTAATAAAATGGATTATTGATTGAGCACTTATTATTAATTACGTAAGATTTATGTTTTCTGTTTTTCATCTGCGTTGCTTTGTCGTTTGGAAAAAATCGCACATTGTATAATTGAAAAACGTGCGTATTTCATCCGTGTTGCAATGTCGTCGTTAATAGCGAATAATCAGCGATGCACTATAATTTTTAATTGCCGCCACGCTATTTAGCGCAACGCAACGCGCTACTTTTTTTATGTGCAATTTAAATTTAAATATCACGAACGTATATTTTAATGTGCATTTAAATTATATTTAATATAATCATTTTTTATACAAATTAAGTTATAATGAACAAATGTTTTCACTAATTGCTGCTCAAAAAAATTTAAACACGATAAGAAGCTGAAATTCTTTTTTTTCTTCTATTACTGAAGATTACATTTTTCAGAATTATGCAATTTGATTTACGAATGCCAATCATATCGCAGATAAGAGAATTCACACCTTTTTTTGATTCTGTAATAATTCCTGTCACTTGTGTTACGCGTTTTATACCCACTTTTATTTTCTCCTTTTTTTCCGATGAAGTGATAAAAGTGAGGAAAGAAATTTTGCGATATCAATCGTTCGATTTTCATTTAATTAATTGAAATTGATTAAGTAACTTTCGATTTTAAAACTGATTTCTTCTAAATTAAAAATAAATAAAAAATTAATTACTTTATTTGAATTGAAATTTTTTCAAAATTCATAAATTCAATACTATATTTCTGTAAAAAATTAATTTTGCAATTTTTTTAAATTAAAAAACGAACAAATAAAACAAACAAAAAATTAATTACTTTATTTGAATTGAAATTTTTG
>JABFPM010003186.1:0-14855 GCA_022817325.1 Idris sp. 1 HC-2018
GTTAATCCAGACCTTTATCTATTAAAAAATAATGTATTAGTATATGCACGTCATTCATTTGTTTGACAGGTTAAGAATGCAAATTATCAATCGTTTTTTACAAACGATTGAGTCGTTTTTTATAAACGATCTATCTACATCATGATTCATTTATTGAAAAAAATTGTAACTAATTTTTTTTCATAAACGATTCAGTCGTATCGGATAAACGAGTCACTTGTTTGCATTATTGTCAGTGTAGTGTTAATGTTACTTACAATGTTATTGACAAGAGAATTGCTCGATTAACTTCCACGTGATGTTTCTTGGATAATTCTAATAAGTGCTTAATCTTTTTTGTAATTTTCTGTAAATCGGTAAATTTTTTTCGGGAATATTTACTGTTAATAGTTTTTCGGCGAATTATAATTTCCAAAAATGTTTTTCTATCAATTGTATACACACCGAGAAAACTGTGTAACTTTAAAAGCAAGTCAACCTTTACCTAAAAGAAGATAACAAACTAACTATCGAATAATGTATGGAATAATGTTTATCTACATTATTTACCATTACCGAAAATTGTTTATCAATTTAAAATTCAAAATTCGTGAGATGCGTTACTTATCTTAGTTGGTGGTGCCACGCGATAAACATCAACGTTTTTCATTTCCGAAATTAGTCACAGCTCACTACCGATTTCGGTAATACTCCGCTCCTTTGTGTCGAATGAAAATAAGAGTGTGTGCGTGCGCACACCCAGAGAAAAAAATATTAATTTCAACTAAATAGAATTATTTAAAAAAAATATATTTGGTTCGAATAAGTTTTTATTTCAAAGAAATGCAAATTTATTTCTTTCAAATATCTACAATTTATTTCATTCGAATAAATAAATTTATTTAAATAAAATAAATTGTAGATATTTGAAAGAAACAAAAAACATATTATTTTTAAATAAATAAATGTTTCAAAAACTGTTTCGATGTCAATTATTTATTTAATTGACAATTAACTCATGACAATAATCAAATAAATAGTAAATAAATTATCTTTTAATAAGCGAAAGTAAAATATTTTTCTTTGTAATGTAATCTGACACGGAGCAGTATCGATCGTTTTTATCGACTCGGACCCTGTGCTGTTGCGCATGCGCGTAACTAGTCCACAGCAGACATTCGTGCAAGCACAGGCGCAACAAATCTCGCTCTCGCCGGTATCACCGTTCGCCGTTAAATTGACCCGTGTTTTAATTTTAATTGTTAATATAACGGTCGTTTGTATAAAAAGAAATGTTCTTTGCAAATAGGATTAGATAAAGAACTTCCAATTTTCGGTTCTGTCGAAGGTATCTTTTCGGACAACAACACTATTTACTTCGTTTGCAAATAGTATACTACAGTTAGGTTTGATCATCATAGGCATTCGTATATTGTCAATTACCGAAACGAGATAAATCAAGAACTTTTTTGTATTAATATTAAGGATTTGTACGATTCTACGCCTTTACACGTGAGATTTTCGAATAATGTACATTATATAACATTACCGTACATCATATAAAAATCAGCGAAAGAAATAATAAACAGTTTATTTTTTCAATCAGTTGTTATTTATTTATAATAAAAAATTATTTTAATTAACAAAAACATTTTATTGGTGTAAAAAAAATTACAATAGAACTAATGCAAACATTTCTTTAGTTTCAGGAAAATTTTTATTAAAATGAATCAAAATGTTTATTACGTTTTAATAAAAAAATTATTAGAATTGAACATAAAAGTAATTAAAATTGAGTAAAATTTTTATTCACCTTTACTCAATATTTGCTTAATTTTTAATAATTTTTTTATTAATATTAAATAAATTAATTCAACTATATATTTTTATTTGTTTTAAATATTTATTTAATTAGTTCGTATGCAAATCTAAAAATTTATTTATTTTTAATATTTTTTTTTTGAAATGAATAAATTTTTTCTCTGGGTGTATTAACAGTTTTTTTAACAATTTTGTTTTTTCGATTACAGTGCCATCTTTGTATCAAAATGCACAAACTCGTGGGTCAAATTGGGGTAGTTTTTTTCTGGGGAATTCGAATCTGCAATAAAAAATAGAGGTTCCCATTTAAGTTTTTTATTTTCTCCCACCCCCACCCCCAGAGGGTAGGGTTAGGCGGTCAAATTTGGTATCATTGGATGGCCCCCGTCGAGACAAACAACTTTCATTACTGACTTTTTTTATTCTGATGCATACTTTTTGAGTTATTTTAAAATACACTTTTAAATGCTTCACCCTGTATATCAAATGCGCCAATCTGAAATATCAAAAGCGCCAAACATATATTTTCAAAAGCCAAACATTTATTTAACAAAATGTTAAAATAACAATAAAATATATTCAAAGCGGTACTGACAAAAAAGTTTTCCCGCATTCGTCGAGATATTTGAAAATATCATAATCGCCTTTATCAAATTTTTATCAATTATTTTTTCTTTTTTTGATTGTCACTTCTACATCACAATTTTTTCTTTTGCGTGTCCCTGATATTTTTAAATATGTTTCACTTAGTAAGTTTTGCAAAATTTCAATGCAAAGATGTACAGAAAGATGAGGTGAATAAAATTTTTGTTTCAAGTGACGGTGATAGGCCTTTGGTCCATTTGTTGTGCGAGGACTATTAGCTGGAATTTCAGCCCATATGGTTGGTGAAAAAAGGTGAATCTTCATCAACGTAATTACGTAAGACATAATCGCTGAAACTAATGAATTAAATTTAATTTTTATTGCACAACAAATTTAACTTTTGAATTATACAATGTATACCTTAAAAATTCATCATTGGGACACTCAGAGATGAAATCCACGAATGCGGCATCAATTTCGTTTGGTTGCAAAAAGGACACGCCAAAGAAATGTTTTAGCCAAGCACGTTCAGGAGTATCGCCTTTGTATAATGATGAAAACCTGAGTTCATTGATACGCCTATACCAAGACTGGCCTAAATGAAATCGACATCCCTTCAGTGTGACATTAGAAAAAACTTGAGAGACAGCTTTATGAGCGGCGATTTCAAAATCGAATAACACAATTTTCGGCATGAATTTTCCACTTAACAAAAATGAAGGAAGTAAAAATGGAGAAATAAATTCATAAAAAAATTTAAAAACAAAATAAATTCAGTAGGTACCTGTTAAAACATTAATATGTTCCCACATTCGTGTATATGTGGCGATGGTTCGGTCTGGTGAAAAACAAAATATTAAAGGAAAGTATGAACCGTTGTGGTAAATGTGAATAGTATATAGTTGTTCGAAAAATCGGGGGCATGTATAAAATGTTCCATCTGCAAGTATTATGTCTCCATGATTAATTAAAAATTGCAAGTTTGATTCACAAGTTAATATAACCATGTTTTCATATACGTTGCAGATATTCTCTCCACGATTAGTGTTGCAGTTCATTTTCGAGAGCTGTTCCAAAGCTTCTTTCTGCGACTTAGGCATTTTTAACAAAATTTGGCGTCGTGACCAGTATATGGCTTGCCTAATGTCATTCACGCAGTTGTGGTCCATGGGGAATTTGCATTCTGCATCAATGTTGACCGTATGATGTTTGATGGTTGCTTAGCAAGATCATTTTTTGCATTTTTTTGCACTGACTGGCCACAATTTGTTTTTCGAGTGCACAATCAAGCAATGGATCATGTGAATGATCGTTCTGCGAACCATAAGTAATGTCGGTAACATGAGCGTACGAAGTCGAGTCGAGCAATGTTTCACTGCACATCTCCACGAAATGTCATCACATACAAGAATTGAAACTCGTCGATATTTAAAATTATCAATACTAATGCATTCATTATTTTTGTTAGTTTGAAAACGAATAATTTGCATTGTAGATATTTAAAATGAAACCGACGCTTGTGAATTCTAATTCAAAACTGACTGAAACGTTTGAAAAATTGTGTATACAAATGTTTTGCTTAGAATAATTTGGAGAATAAATATTGCTTTTGATACACATATATTGGCGCTTTTGATTTTCACCGGAAGAATTATGTTGGAAAATTGTACCTTAATAACGTATACGACAGAAGTTGTTCTGTAGAAATAAGTTTTTGATACTTGGAATAATAATATTATATTTTAATTTACGACGTTAGTCATAGAAAATGGTATATTCTTGTTTTTTAATGGTTATTGCGTCCGGGTCTCAGCCAAACTATGCAAATACGGCGCGCCACGGTCAAGTGACTTGTCTATGTTATGTGAACCGTAACTAGAATTCGAGCAAAGCTGCGATTTTTTTCTAACGCTTATTGATGAATCATAATTTTAGCTAAAAATGTAGAAAAGACGGTTTATCGTTTTAGGCAAACGTCAAGTGTTAGTCTGGGACAATTTTGCCAGTTAGTCTTTCGATGGACTTTGGCTAACGAACATCTTAGACCTGTTCGTAATAAAAAAAAAGATAAAATAAAATGTAATAATCAAGGTTAAAGCTGTTTTAATGTTTCATTTTTAACCTCGCTTAACAGAAGTATTTCTGGAGTAGCACGTAATGAAATAACATTTATCGAATAAAAAATGTGCAAAACTCTAAGAAATGTCCAGACTTTTTAAACTTTTGTCTGCGTAATACAATATTTCAGGACAATTTTAAATATTCGTCATCTTTATAAACTCTTCAGTAAACCATTTAAAATTAAAAAGTGCAAAAATTCGTTTTTCTCCAAAATGATTCGATAAAATATTTTCTATTTATGTTCAAAATGTTCAGAAAAATGCCTACAATTTGAGCATACTAAAAATTTAGATTTGCAAAAAACTTTAAGTTAAAACTTATTTAAACTCATCGTGATATATAACTGTGAAATGAATAGAGCGTTTTGTACAAACTGCGAAATGAATTCTCGAGTTGTGCAAAGCCAGAAATAGTTTATTGACCATTGTATATTTATTTTTACTTGAGAGGGAGTTATGGCAGCGGGAGTTAGGTAGCTGTTTATTTTTTTACACTAACATCGCATATTTTGACATTTAGTTAGACAGTTCTAATTGTGCTTCGAAAGCATTTTTAAAGTCGGTACTGTGGATATTCATGTTCTCAAGTTGTTGAAGACAAAATAATTTATTTCATTCAATTTACACATAATGTGTATATTATTGATCAATTTATATATTATTGAATAAACAAATAGGATGTAATTCAATAAATAAACTAATTTTCATTCATGTAAAAATTAATAAACATAGGTCAATAAACTATTGCTGACTTTGCACAACTCAAGAATTCATTTCGCAGTTTGTACAAAACGCCTTATTCATTCCGCAGTTTGTACAAAAATTACTCTACGATTCGCGAAATGCAGAATTTCGGACTTTGCACGTAACATATATAAATATAATTTAGTGTCTAGATATTTGAAAAATATCTCTGGGAAACCTGGAAAAGTCAGGGAATTTCATTTCAAACAAACTCTTACCTCACTGTTTAAGCATAGCTTATGCTATACTTATTACTTATAAGAAACTGTTCATAGAATTAAGTGAAATTTTATTTTTAAGATTATTTTATTGTTGTATTCTCTACTCCTAAAAATGAATTCTCGCTTATTTTTTTAATATCTTCTTATATCTTAAAGTTATAGTATAAACTAACCTTAATATGATCATGATAAGTAAATTTTAAAAAATAGTCCATACAATATTATTTTTCATTGTATCTTTTTTGCAACACCAACAAAATCCCGTCCTCATGAAATCGAATTCATCAAATCCTTTATTGTAACATATAGATCAGAAACTTTTTCTTTCATTTTTTCCACTTGCTGAATTTAATAGCAAATCTGCATTTACCACATTTATGGTTAATACAAAATTAATGTATTTTATCTTTAAATCAGCATATCATCATTATCGTGAACATGATTTCACTTTTAAAGTCAGGTATTCCCCAAAATACAAGAAAAAATGACCCCAAAAATGTTCCCTCAACCTGAAAATTTTTTATTTTGTTTACCGCTAAAGGAAAATGATCTGTAGAATTGCTCATATGTTTAAATACTTACCTACCGCAGATTTTCATAACATTTACCACTCGCTCAAATAATTTTACAGGAGAGATAATCAAATTCAAATGCATTTCACCTAAAAAAAGTAAATCACATACATTTCAATTTTTATTAAAACAGTTTTGTATTGTGAAATTTGCAGAAAGTTTAACTGTATTTTGAATATGTTACGGGGTTGATATTAAATTTTCTTCGGCGATACTTTAAAATTAATTCAATCCATATAACTCTAATAAGCAAGTTTATCAAACTATATCGGTAACTGTGGAATGAAACAAAATTAATTCAATTATTTTGCCGAAGAATTTTTATCGCTTGTTCAATTTTTTTCCATACTTAAATAAAAACTTAAATCGATAATAACGTTTACCTCTTAATTTAGATGAAATGCAAGTAACGTTGATTGGCGAGAAATATTATTGACGATAATTAATGTTATGTTAAAAATGGGTTTTATTTGAACAGCACCACCACGCCCGTGGCAAGCGCCGGCAAGCTGGGGCGGTGCCAGCTTCACTAAATCGATATCTGTTTCCTCTTACTGAATTTTGTATTTCAAAAAACTTTACTTGAACATTAATTTATTTGCACACTTTTTTTATTTTATCATCAACAAACGCTGATTATTGTCGATAATCAAATAAACTTTTTATTTGCAATTTTATAAATAATTTCAAATTCAACATATAGATTATTATATTTAGAATAAAATTATAAATTCAATAATATCTATAAACTATGGTTATTATTAAATTATTATTAAAATGCATTTTCATATTTAGTTGAATCAAAATTTTGGAAACTTAAAGTTAGTTTTTCATATTTACAAATTAATTTTTGTCACAAAGAAGTTATAAACTTTTAAAATACTTTTTCGTCACTATTTCATATAATATTTTACGTCCATTGAATTTTTCGTATCCAAAGTTTCGGTGACACGGTCAGAAACATCTGGGCTGTAAAGGGGTTGTTCTTCGTCCGGGGCGTTATATTTCCCAAGAGCCATATCTATAAGAGAGAAGCTGCATCCTGGAAATATAGCAGCACAGCTTTGACCCTCGTGACCGGCTTTATGAGCGTTGGTATAAGTGTGATGTTCCTGAGGCTCGAACGAAAACACCCTCTTTAGTGGCAACCTGTAATGGGTAAATCATGCTACATTTATGTGTTGCCAATTTTGGACAAACATTTACTTAAAATCTTTTTTACTCGAAAAAAAATAATAATCTATATTAATTTAATTAATTAGTTTAATTTTAATTATATAAAGCAAAAAAAATACAAGCAATTGCCACTTGAATTTGTCTTCAGTAATTATTGTTCTGACTTGAACAGAAACTGAAATCAAAGAGAAAGAAATAAAAGAAAACATGTCTTACGAAAATGCTATCCTAATAAGCTCTTCTACAAGAGTTTTTCCCTTTGGCATTAGACGTTGGGAAGCTTCACAAAGAGCACGAAGTACACAAGTTCTGCCATCAAATCCCATACTGAAAAAAACAATTATTTTTATAATCAAATATTATTTTTATATAAGAAGTTTAACTTTAAAATCATTTTTCTAAATAAAATTGTTATCTGAGTGAAAACAACAAATAAAAAATAAGTGGCCTTTGTAATAAATATTTCATGACTAAAAATACGTTTTTTATCGCAAACATAAAAAGACAACCTTAAGTTTAACCTTCGCAAAGTCAATCGAACAAAATAAATCTCTGACTATAATCTTGACACATAACCTTCTTCCCCCTCTTTTAAGGTAATTGAAATAACGAACTACCGCATAAAGCAGCAACATTAATGAAAGAGAAATCGTAATGAAATTTAGGATCAGCAATCCAGTGGGTAAATGTGACCCATTAATTGAGAAGCCAACACTGGGCTGAACATGAATGTGATAAGGAAGCCTTACTGGTTCACTTGATATCGTAATGTTTGCTTATCTAAAGCGCGTTTGCTTCATCACACCGCTCTGATGGTAAAGAATTCTTCTTCATCTACTCTTCTTCTTAATCTGGTAAAAAATTGTTTTTTCCCAAACAAAATTAAAAGATTGAAAAAATAGATAATTGGAAAAAATTAAATGATTGCAATTTTAACTTACATGATGAAAAAATATTTAAAAACTGATTTAAAATTATTCACATGATTTAAAATGAAATTACCCTCTCTTTTCGTGAACAATAAAAAATATCTATTTCTAAGTACGAGAAGATATTATCAACAGAAAATGCAAAGTGTTCAATAAAGCTCATTTAACAACTGTCATCAATAAATTAACTGCATTATTAAATGAGCTTAACGCTTTGTAGAGTACGATCAACGAAAATCGATATAATTAAAAACACTGCCACTCCAAAAGAGCCGGGCCATTTTAACTTTTGCAGGATTAGACAGCGAGGAAGCTCCATTACAAACTTTTACGTGTTTTTGTATCAGCGAGTTTTGATGTTAAGAGATTAAAAAGTATAAGGATACCACAGAAGCATGTGTTTGTGTGCGTAATAGCGTTTATGTGAGCGCGCCTCTACTGTTTATAAAGTTAATGGCACAGAACGATGAACTATAGTTTCAAAATATCCGATACTTTACAACTATCCGAAGCTTTGTGTGCGTCTATTGCATGGGACAAGAGTATACAAACTATTTCATTTTCGATTCTGAATACCAGTAGCAGAGACTGGTAATCCATCATTATACTTTTACTGCATTAGACCGGATTTGAATTTTCGTCATTAATTATGTAGTGTTTGCCCGACATCTCTTATGAAAATCAAGGTATTTCATAATTAATGGCAAAGACAATTGCAACGAAAATGATTGTTACAGGAGAATCAAGTGTTATTGTTTGCAAAAAAAAATTTAAAACAGTGTTTTTAGACAAAATTAACCAACTATCAACGTGTAATAGTTTTAACTGCTATATTTATTTGCAATTTTTTTCTTACGCGTTCATTATAACTTCCAGTTTATTATAAAGGTCTCTTCGGTGTCTTCTTTGCAAGTAATGGTAATGAGCTTTGTAGTACTTGCTGTTACTTGGAAACCAATATTGTTTTTGAAGCGAGTGCCAGTGCTGCTTTTGTTCTGGATACCAATACTGTTTTTGATCCGGGTACCAAGAACTCGACTTTATACCCTGATTTTTGACCTCCTTACGTAGATTCACATTTTTCTGAAGTTTATCATTTCTCAACTCGAGATAGGGCTCCAAAGCTGGCTTACTCTCATTCGGCAGATCATAAGAAATTCCCCAATTTAAGCCTTCTGTAAAAATGTTATCTGGAGTTAACGTGTGAACTGTCATGCACAGGGCGATCTGAAATTAAGTTGCAAATTTATATCACTATCAAAGTCAAATAAATGTTAGTTGAATTCTTATGCTGATGTGCTTACCGAAAAACTTGATCCTTCGGGAAAAACGATGTAACGTCTTCGTCGCGCCAACAGATATTCGTCTTTGCTGTTGACTTCATAGTTAATGCAAAAAGTATAAAATGTAAATAAAATTAACAACTCTTTAGTTCGAAACATTTGTGACATTTACATTGCAAGTAATCTGAAAAAATTTAGGTAAAATAATTTTTTATATATGCATGTTTTTTTTATAATATAATATCTTATTTGTAAATGGACTTGCTCAATATTATTTTAAACTTCATAAAGAAACGAGTTTTATTGTCTCACAAAAGTCATAAAATTTTTCGTATAAAACAATGACATTGCTATGAAAAATTTATACGCGAAATAAACTGTGATGAGATTCCGCGTGCGATAGTTTCTATTTAAATACCAGACAAATGTTGCTGACACCAAGTCGGAATCAAACATTTTACGCTGACATATATACACTGATGAACAGACAGTAATGGTGAACACGTCAAAACAGCGTGGCATCATGTCAATACACATTTTATCAGTACAACATTTTTCGCAATGGTTTTGGTGTAATGTACATTTTCAAACTGAAATGAAAAGTAAATAGCAAATCGAATAAAAATGTTTTGCATTGCCCTCTTTTTGAAACTTTATTTCGTATAATGACAACAAATTTTAACTGTGCAATAGATTTCATTGTTCTTTGTCATCGGAAATCACGGTGTACACAAATTTTCACGATTCATGTTGATTTGTATTACTTTTTTCTGTTCGTACATGTTTACAATTGTTACATAGATTTTAGCATTATTTAATTGTAGCTCCGTTATTATGAACGATTAAAATTGAATTTAATTTAACTTTAAAATTGTAAAATATATATCATTTTATTTTAATTATAAAAGTTTGCTTCAAAATTGTAATATTTTAATTCCAAACTTTCTTAACTGCTTAAAAAAATGTTGATATACACTGAAAAAAATTTGATAACGAATCAGCATCGTTGATGCATAAAATGAGTACAACGAAATCACAAAAATCGAAACGAAATGTCCACGCGATGTTTGTTTCGTTTTTTTTCTTTTGTTTCTTACTATGAGTAAAAGTTAAGTGGAAATTTATAGCCGATTGAACTACCTCAGGGGTAATAGGTACAGAAAATAAAAGAGAAAAGTATTTCAGCACCGGCACACAGTAGACAGAACTTCCTGTGCAAGACGGAAGATCGATCCTCGCCGGTGGAAATATCTCGTAACTCACTTCAGTAAGCTCTTTAGGAAATCGGAAATTGTTACTTCTCGGAAAAACAGGAGGTAAAATGATCGATAGACGTCTTCGACACCAGTCCACACGACAAACTACAAAGACACTGCCGATAATAAAACTGTAAAACAAAGCCAAACCGCCGATGATCAATCTCCCTAGTGATTTAATATTTATCAAAATCAGTCGATAGCAAAATTTGTCGTGTTTTTAAAATATAAATAATCACTTCTCAAGTATTCAGAATTTAATTTAATTCAATTTAAAATTTGCTACAGTTGAATTTCAGTTTTTTTTTTTTTAAGTAATAAAAGTCAATATTTGATCAGCCGTCATTTACTTATTAAAATAACTGGAGTGTCACGTACCTCAAATCAAAGTTTTCCATTCAAATTAAAAAGTTTCACGGTTCACAGCTCCAATTTCAAGTGATACTACTCAATTTTATTTGAAGTCAAACACATCATAGCTATTTTTTAAAAAATTATACAGTTTTTACTAAGTAAATAATTTCCGCACAGATTTTTCACTGTTATTTAAATGATTAGTAAGGTTCAACTCAAGTGCACGTTAAACGGTATTCGGTCAGCCAGCGAAGTGCTGAGGTATTTATAAATCATTAGCATCGTAAACGCGGAAGCAGAAAGTATTTTACCGTAAGATTTTGTGCTTTTGTTTAATCAGATAATTAAAGTGATTGTGAGTTTTGAGTAATGAAGTGATAACAAGTTTTAAGTCTTTAACGGATCAGAATCAAGTTTTATTTGAACGCGTGACAATGCTTTATCAAATTTGAACTCAGGTCTCATAAAGTCGTTGTATTAAAGTGTTTTTGTAGGCTCGACAACTGCGTCGTGGATCTTGATATTATCTTAAACGAGCTTTAGTTGCGAAAATCCCATCTTCTCAGGCGCAAAGAATCCCAACACTTTTGCCGATGTTATCAAAAACACTATTATCACGATATTAGAAAAAATGCGAAGGCGTTTATGAATTGGCAATTTGTTAGGCAAAAATTTATTTAAATATACACTTTATGGAAACATTTGAAAAAAGATAAAATAAATTTAGAACATTTTAAGTTTTAAAAACTAGTGAATAAAATTATAAAATAAAAAAGATTTTTGACATTTTAAATATATACACATAAAATTATGAAACACTTCCTCTCATTAGAGTCATCAACATAAGTTGAAAAAATACAGCTTCAAACAGGTTAAGAATGGCAATGTGTAAAAGGTGAATATATTATTTAGTACATTGACTCACGTACCATCATAACCATAAAACTGAGACACAAGTTTATCCTGTAAAAGAAATAAACTTGGAAAATGTTTAAATTCGCATGGGAATTTTGAAGTACTTTTTTCCTTGAGAATGCCTTGTTTTTGCTCAGTTTCCACATTTAATAAATAACATATTTAGAAAAAGAATATTAATACATTGTAATGAATAAAAATTGAAGAAAGTCTTAACTTTACAGTTAGATAAACATTTTATTTAAATTCAGGTAACTTTGCATTAACAATTTTTGTTTCAAGTTTATCTTAACATTAAACCAAGCAAAGAAAACGAGCATGGATAAGCAATATCGCAAATTTCATTACTCAAAAATGCAACATCATATTCGTCTATTTTTGATTCAGAATCCTGTGGAGAACTGAAACAAATAAAAAAAATTAGTGAATTTAAAATAATTTAATAAGTTATATTAAATAATTTACCTTAATATGACTCGTAACATGTCATCTACAAACGATACACCTTCAGGACTCAGAAACAATTTCGCTTCGCAGATCGATCTCAGAATGCACAACTTTCCCGGCAACTTTTGTCTAATAATATACAATCAGTTGGTTATTTTGAAAGTAAAACACAAAGAGCATTTAACGAAAATGAATCTCATCAGCATAACGTATCTATTTTGTTAAGAAAATATGTAATCGAACTAAAGTTTGAGCGACTAAATGTAAAAAGAAATGAAATTTGGATGCAGGCAAAAATTAAATTAACTTTGAAATGTAAACTTTTTTGTTAGTTTTTTTTCGACAAAATTTCTTTGAACCTGTTAAGGGCGAGTTCAAAGTTTGCGTATAATTCTCTCCTGTGATACCGAGACAGCCTTGTAGGATTTTTAACTGACGACCTGGACGGGTTCGGGATTTTCCATTGCACGTCAAATTCCAGGAGCAAGTTTATAGGACTCGGTTCATTGATCTGAATTGCTTTCAACAGTTGCAACGTCGACTAAAATAGATTAATTAATTGATTAATTAAATTAAACGGATTTGACATTTTGCTTTTCAAGTCCATGTTACTACGAAAGAGCTGCCATCAGGAAGTTTCAGGGACCGTTTCATCCGGCTGACTGTAGCGTTTGAGCATCTTTGTTCGAACGCAAAAGAATTATAAATTGTGCCATAAAATATAATAAAAAGCATTAACGAACACATGGTGGAACGGAAACTGAAAGAAATTACGATATTGAGTTTAATCACCAAGTCTGTTGCCAGTTGCTAATCAAATTTAAATATTGAATTTACGAGTTTGCGAGTCAAAGGTGATAATGAGCACTTCTATTTACGCAGTTCCGAGAATTTGTTATCAACTTTTTCTTGAAATTGAATGTTAGATTACTGGATAAATTAAATTCTAAATTATTGTTTATAAATAAACTAACAATTATTGCATAATTATTGCAATTCAATTTTAATTTATTGAATAAAATGTAAACCTATTTATTTATATTTTAATTTTAATTTAAATAACTGTTATTTAAAAAGTTAAATATTTAAAATATTTGAAAAAGAAAACTTTTGATCACACTTTTTACATGAAAAATTGAACCCAGTTAATGTAACATGCAAGTAGCGCAATAACCATAATAATAACTTTCGAAGGCAAGTAATTTGAGTTGCATCAAAAATAGTGAATTGTCAAATATAAGCGATAGCAGTGGCCGCAGTGAAAAAGTCTGTTGTCATGACTCTATATTATTGACATTTCGTTGGGCAGCAAAACATCGCCGATACGCACCATGATCCGTCATCAAGTTTTCAGCATCGATAATCCCAATAAATCCTTCGATAAACAGAGACGATGGCAGAGAGAAAGGACCAGAATCTATATGTCATGTGCACACAAACTTTGTCTTGTTTTCGGTAAAAACAAATATCACATTTTTTTATCATTTTCAACAAGGAAGAAAAGAAAAGTTAGCAATTATATCGTTTACTCTGAAATTCAGAGACTACCTTAGACTCAGTCTTACTTGAGAGCTACACTCTAAGAACGATCGTCTAAAGTTTAGCGGAATCCGCTA
Source organism: Idris sp. 1 HC-2018 (assembly GCA_022817325.1). Taxonomy (NCBI): domain Eukaryota; kingdom Metazoa; phylum Arthropoda; class Insecta; order Hymenoptera; family Scelionidae; genus Idris; species Idris sp. 1 HC-2018. The sequence goes on from JABFPM010003186.1 coordinate 14,019, forward strand.
GAGACTAGAAAATTTTCCATTGAATATATTGCCAAGAGGAATTCCTGTGAACGTTAGCGGAAAATCATTTAACTACTCAAAATAAGTTTTCTTCTAAAGTTTAGAGGGTTTTTCACTAAGGTTAAAATGAAATCCTCTAGTTTTTAGAAATAAGGTCTACTAAAGTTTAAATGATAATCATTTATTAGAATTTTGCGAACAACATATTATTAGAAATGGATTTAATATTTATTTCGAGTTATTACTTTGAACTTTTGATGTATGTATTAATAATAGAATAAAACAAAATATAGATTTCTAAATTATATTGTGTTTTACTTATTATATAATTAAATAAAGTATTAAAATTATTATTAATAAAAATTGTAGTTTTATAAAATAATTTGTATAGGCTAGTTTTGGTCAAAAACAAACCAGAAAATAATCAAAAGGTTATTGATAGCTTTTAAAATAGAAACTAAATAAAAAACAAAATAAAATTTTGATACTGAAATATTAAATTAATTCATGAATCTTAATTACTTTGAAGGATAAAGAATATACATTTATTTTGGCATATTATATAAAAGTATTGTTACTTTTTATAGAATAACATTGAAATAAATTTTAAACATTTAATAAGTTTCTGAATAAAATACACAGATTACAAAAATTATGTTATATTGATTTGTTATATATACATATCATGATATTATAGGACTTTAGGCTAAATAATTTATAAAAAATACATTAAAAATATATACAAGTACTAGAATGAAGCGCGCGCTTTTCCATTACATTTTTAAATATAAAAACAATTAAAATTTTATAAAATTATTTTGCTTCTTTTATTAATTA
>JABFPM010003187.1:0-14854 GCA_022817325.1 Idris sp. 1 HC-2018
CAGTTAGCCTTTAAAGGGAACTAGTTATCACCTGGGCAAACCACGATACATTTTTACTAGGGGAACGATATTATTAATGGGCGATAAAAAGGCATGCGACAAAAACAGAAAAATTCAAGCAAAATATGGCAAAATTTCATTTTCACAAGTTTGTTTAGAAAGTATTATTTTTTCAAGGAAATGTAATATAAATTAAAATCTAATTCAACGAACTTACAAGATAATTTTAATGATATCTTAATTATCTTTTTTTTAAAGAAAAATTTTGTATCACTTATGTTTCTTATCTTAAAAATTATTTATCCACAAAAAGCAGCCGATTTTTAAATTTTTGCAAGTGTGAAAAAAATTTATTACAACTGTTGCATTTGTGACATAATTTTTCTTCATATTAATGTACAATTTAAATTTCAAAACTTGTTTTCAATTTAAAATAAAGTTTTTCTATTAATTTTTTATATTAATTTTTCGTACTTAATCAGCGAATAATTTTGAATATTTCAAATAAATCCAGATTTATTTGTATAAAAAATTGGTGTTCAATTACAATTGCTCTTTAGCAAAGACAAATTAAAATTGACTTGAGAACTAAAAATTCACTATACTGAATAAGAAAAAAAAGTTATCATTCACTCGAATCAGTGAACAAACACAATAATTATTAGTACTTGAAAAGCGTGTAAGTCAAAACACGATAATGATATGCAAAGTGCAGTTAAAAGCAATTCGATAATTGAAAATCTCACGTTAAAAAACCATGTAAAATATGAACTTGAAAATAATTTAACTTGGTGATTAACAAATTAGAAGTAATTAAAAATAAATTCGTCGACAAAATAAGAGTCATCTGACTCACTCTAACTACAAAAACTTATACTTCAATAAATCCCCACGCAAAGTAAGAAGTTGCGAAATAATGTTCAAACAGTGATAATGCTATACGCGCTGCCAATTAATACTGATGAAAAACTTTTTTCAAAGAAGATAAATTGAAAACAAAAAAAAAACACTTCAATAATTTGTACAAATCATTTAAACTGAATCTAAATATTATTTAAGAGTAAATTTATATCAAAATCAAAGTATGCTGATAATGAATAATAATTATAATGAATAAAATTAATTATAATAATAATAATAATAAAATTTTAGTCATAATAAAAACCTCTGATTAAGAATGAAAGACGCTGAATTTACACAAGTTTTGCTATCTATTGTAATATCACACAGTAAAATATAATATATAACTTTTTGTCAACTTTTTTTTGTGCGTTCAACTTTTAATACAGTTTTGTGCATTCAAAATGTTCGTGAAGTTTTTCGATTCTTCGAGAACTAGTCACCCAAGTATTGAACAGTTTAAGATCCGCCATTTGACACTTTTAATAACACTTTTATATCCAAAATTTGCAACTTGATTTCAATTTTTTTTTCACCTGATTTATCAAAAGAAAAAAAAGATTTTTTTAATAAAAAATTCACCTTAAAAATTTCCAAATTTAAGTACACTGAGCCGAAACACTGACACTTGTCAAAATAAAAAATGATTAAAACCGCGAAGTAAAATTGGACACGATGTGGTCCATGCGAAGACGAATAACGTGATGTTGCAGATGTTGCTGGAATGTGTGCATGCGAGCGGCAGTATTTTATCTTTAGTTCCTTGTTTTTTGCGGAGTATAGTTACTTACGCGCTCAAATGCCGGCGTACGACCGGCAACTCTCAAACCAGTTTCGTATTTTCTTTCTTCAATTTTTGTTCCCTTCTTCTTATACGTTTCTCCTCTCACCTACTCGCAATGTCCCCTACGACAATTTTGCAATGTCGATCGGCTTATCTTCGATTGACATTTCCCGAAGATTTTCTTGGATCATTAGAACACTTTTTGAATCACCCAATGACAGTCAACTTTTTCCCAACATTAAATGTTCTCTTCTGCAATTGAGAGGGATTTTTTGTTTGGAATTAAACTGTCGATGAAGAACAAAATTCTGCCTTGATGAAGTTTTTATATATAAATTACAAAATTATATAAAAAATCACGATAGAAAAACTGGCAGTGGAATTTTGTTACATAAAATTATTGTAATCGTAATTTTTTTTTCTCAAATAAGGTCGTTGATTTATTTGTAATCCCAAATTTTTGTCAAGGCTGATATTACATTGAATTGAGCAATCAATTCAAGGTTACGATACCAGAACTATTCTATAATTAAATGTTGACACTTCAATAAAAAAATAAAAAAATAATAATAAAAATGAATAAAATTAAAGAAACGTAGTATTTTGTGAGTTTAAATTTTTTTGGATTAAAAAAAGTTGTCAATAAAAATCAAAAACCCTTTTAAATGGAGATAAAAGTCATATATAATATTAAATGTGATTCTGGTAACCAGTATCGGTATTATCCTTCAGTTCAGGAAACATTATATTGCATTGCTGATATTGACGTGCACGGTTCGATCGTTTTGACAATGTTAGATATATTTAAGTATGCTTTGTGTGCATGTGTGTGGGTATTTGGATAACATTTTGATCAAATTGCAAGGCATTACTTCTATTCAAAAAAAGTCCCGCTTTAACGTAATGTATCGCTGTTGGAACATTTCGGTGGACCTAAGGTCATCAAGTTGTCTGTGAAACCAGATAAATCTGTTTTGTACACAGATAAAAAATTGTGTAGGTGAGAAATTGTGTTGAAACTGACTGTAAAAAACAAACGACAGTTGAGTAAAATGTAATGCAATTAAATGAAAATTTATATTTGATAAAAAATAGTTCAATAAAGTAACTTATTACTGACCTATAAACAAATATTCATTTACATTTTCGAATAATATTTATGATAAAAAAATTTTAATTATTCAACATCAAAATTTATTATGTTTTATGAGTAGAGTAATATTAATATTAATTTTAGTCACTATCCTTTATATTTTTTTGCTATAGTTACTTTTTGTAACATTGTTACTTCAATTTAACTTTAATTTATCAATAATGGGTTTAAGTTGATTTTTATTTCTTGCCAGAGATCTAGTCAAACTTTAGAATTAGAAACTTAATTTGTGCATTGGTTAATTTTAATAATCTTTAACAATGCATTTTAATTACATATAAATCACAAAACATTCTGTAGTTTCAAGGAAAAAATGACACTTGAGTTCGTTTGGTGACATTTCAAAATGTAACAAGTTAAATTTTTATCAATAATAGTATATTACTTGACTAGACGGAATATTAGGGTTTTCTCTCACGAGTGAAAGTGGCCAACTCTTTCACGAGAAGGGGAACCCCTTACTGCTTCCGACTAGTCAAGTACAATATTTTCTCTTAGAAGTGCGGCAGATGTGCCATTTTTAGTGAGAAAATAACTAACAAAATATAAGAAACAAATTATATAACCATTCTCACGAGCGAAGCGAGTAACAGGGTCCAGGGGCGGAGCCTCTATGAAAATTTTTTTTTTTAAAGAAGTTTAAAATGAATATTAATCTTATATATGCAATATCTTACGAGTATTGCAATAAATGTTCAAAAAATAAACGACATTTTAGTTTATTTAAAATAAAAAATAGTTCAATACTTTTATTTTTTAATTTATATTTAAAAAACTAAATACTAAAGTAATAAAATACAAAATCTTTTGAATAAAAATCGAATTAAAAATCAGTTGAAAACTATGAATTAATTAAGAAATTTTAAAATATTTTAATAAAATTTGGTGTTAAAAAGAACAAAAAGCATAAATAATTTAATTCAATTCATTTTTATACATATTATTTTATTATCTGAATTTTCCGAACGTTCCGAACGATGGACAATTTTGGCGGGGAATGAATGCGAACGCGGACGACTTAATTAAGTGGGGGTCAATTGTTCCCATTGCTCCCACCTAATTATCGACACTCAGCGAATGGGACGCGCTTTCTTCAGTTGGAGACCCTTTTTTCTTTCGAAATGTGCATTACAAAATTAAAATATTTGAAATAATATTAATTAATAAACATTATTATAACCTGCGTGAAACGTCACAATTACCCCATAATATGGGGTAATATGTTACATTGTAAATAATTAAAGTATATTATTAAATTTTTTTCAAAAAACAATACAAAATTGATTAAACTGATGATTAGTATCCAACATTTTACTTATAACATTAAGAACAATAATTTTTTTGCTATTGATTTTTTTAACCTCACAAATGTCAGTTGTTAACAAAGTGTTGAAAACAAATAAATTTCATAACTTTGTTATTATTTTATGCTGAAATAACATTTATAATTTTTAAAGTAAGCTATGGATTAAGTTTTTTATAAACTTTTTGTGTATTTATACCGTGTCACAATTAACCCGCACATTGTAAATTGTATGGGATAACTGTAATTTCAGTTTTAAAACCAAATAACATTCAATAAATTATTTCCTATAAATCGGTTGAGTAAATCAATTCATAATTAAGTCAAAGCAATGATTAAAATTATAAAAATCAGAAAATAGTTTTAACAAATTAAACTTTAAATTCATCAGGTCGAATTTTCATTGCGAAATATTTTTGTCATACCAACTATAAACAATAAAACCAAAGAAATGTTTCAATTATTTCAAGATCAAGAAAAACTTGTTTAAAACATGAACCGGATATAAATAAACAACATTCTAATGTTTGCTCTAATTTTTATATTAATTTGTTGATAATACTTTGGCTGTCACTTATGACCCTGCTGTCACAATTACCCCGAGTACCTCTTAAACGATTTGAGATTTTAACGAAAATATCTCTAAAGAAAAATACAGTTTTAAAACTTTATTTAAGTGGTTTTCTTGTCAACCACAAATTTTTAACATTAAAAATTAAATTTTATTGCTTCATTTGTTTATAAAATAATATCAGCTCAAAAACTGTGTTAAAAGAAAAATTTGGAAGTTATCAAAAATTGCATATAATATGTTTTCAATGAACTGTCAATTCAAAAGTGTAAAAATACTTGTTTACATTTTTTTTATTATTTAATAATAAATATGAATAATTTTCATATGACTATGAGAGGAAGAAAAATAAAATGACTTGTAAAATAAGGATGTTAGGGCATAAATTATGCAGTCCACACATCATTCAATAAATTATAAAATCTTAACACATGTACTTTCACAAAATCAGTCATTTGTATATTTTTTATCCTTAAAAATTAAATTAAGTGAATTATTTTTCAATAAATTAGTCTTCTTAATCGTGACAATTAAATGTTACTTAAAGATAAGGATTTATTTTAATCAAATCATTCTCATTAATTAACTGACTTGTTTAATAACTTTATCAATTGATTATTATTTAAAAATAAGAAAAATGATAGTTTTTTTTATTTTGAGGTGCGTAGTTGACTGGCATATAATATATCCTCGTAATGAATAATTCTAAGTTTTAGAAATAGATTTTCACACATTAAATATTGTTCGCTATATGATTAATTCAAATGAAGCTAATTTTGTTTCTCAGGATTTAATTAGTAAACCCTTTTAATACACTACTTTAAATTTATCATAAAAATTATCATTTCAGAAAAAGCGAATAATTGATTTTTTGTTAAAATAAGTGCTTTAATTTAAAATCTTTAAAAAAAATTTATCAGCATAATTGATGACCCAAAAAAATGTTTTGAATTTTTAAAAATTACAAAAATGTAAAAAGTTCTATTAATAATAATAGTCCAGATAGAAAAGAAATAAAAAAGTTTGTCGAAATCTAATTCGGTAAAACATTCATTTAAATACAATGTGATCTAGTTTTCGTTAAAAATGAAGAAATTTTAATAAATTCTACGATATAATCGAAATTCGATTAAAACTTTATCATCTTTTTACCAAATTCTGATCATAAATTAATTATATACTGATTAATAGAACTGTTTGATACGTTCGATTAATTTAAATTTAATATTTCATAGGCAAAAAAAGCAGAATGTAATTTAATTGGCTTCGCAGATTATTTATATACTACTTTTTCACTATTGATACCAACAATTTTACAATGTTCATTGCGAAATCAAAAACTGCAATGCTATTTTTGTAAAAATAAACGAATCGCTGTTTATACAATGCTGAAATCGGTTGCGAATCTAAATTATTTTGTAACAAGCCACTTACAGGTTGAATCTCGATACATGAGTAGTTGAACTTCTCAAAATGAGCCACTAAACAAACTTTTTATTCAGGTTAAAGTTCATACTTCTTCAAAGAAACCGTTCATTTTTTCATAATCCGTTACTTAGAATTGACGTTTTTTGTTTTAAAATATACTTGCAACATTGAACATATAATTTGGGGCCTACAATAAAAACTGTTAACATCAAAGTGAACTTTCAATTATCTTATTTCGTGTTTTACAATAAAATTTGTAACAGTAACATATAACTTTATATTTGAATCCTGAAACGTAAAATTATTTTTAAACATTTCTTATATATATAAAAACATATTAAGTAATAAAATGATTTAGAAAAAAATGATGATATGCCTGCATGCAACATTGAACGCAATCAGAGCAAAAATACTATGAACAAATCATTTGTATAAAAAAAGTTGAATTGAACATTACTATAAGTACTGCACACAAAACCCAGAATAAATTATATTTTTTGTAATAATACAGGTACGAGAATTAAATATTAGTAAAAACGTTTCTTTCTCATACAAACAAAATATAAAAAATTATTACGCACATCCGCGGTTGATGAATATTAAAATTTTGTTAAAAAATCTTGTCTTTGAAAACATTGTGATTAATCCATTTAAGTAAATGTAAATTTGGTAAATTTATTACTACATTTAAGATGAATTCTAAAAACACGATTTATCTTTTTGTGAAATAGATTTTTATAAATTGTTAAAAATGATTATATAATTTGGATTATTAAACTCTGTGAACTTTTTTGTTACGTCAATTTTTTTTTTCGTCAACTCTGTATTTTCAGTACATATAAGTAAATTAAAACACAAAAATTAAACAGTTAATACTACAATAAAAATTATTCTAACACAGAAATGTATCTTCGTAAAGTTTATAATTATTAAATATGATGTATATAATTGACTTATAATAATCATCTTGATGCAATTTGGCATATCTGCTGCAACATTTTAGGGTAATTAGACGAATTGATTGAACTAGTCTAATGATGCAATTGGTATTTACTTTATCCACGATTTATGTAAATTTCAATTAACAGGTAGAAGTTAATAATTCAAAATTGCACTATGAATTAATGATTTGAACTACATAAATTATTTACGCATATTAAAACAAATATACACAATTAATATTAGTTTATGATCGATAAATGTGTATCTGATTTATCGAGTTTTCTATATGTCTATAAATAAAAAAAATAAAACTGAATAATAATTACAACTGTCATAATAAATTAAACTGAAATTGACTACGAAAAATAATAATTGATTATTTCTGCAGACGTAAATTAAAATGAAACTGATGTACCCATTGATTTTGAAAATTGAATGTGTGATCTAGATTGACTTTTAAGATAGAAAGTAATTTCCATTTTATTTTTTTATATCGGTCACGATAATTTTTCAGAATTTTTGTACTGTGTATTTTTTGTTGTAACTTTAATTCAAACTCTGGAATAATTGAATAATTTCAATTAATTGAAATTATATTATCACACTTTGATTTCTTATCATCGCACAATCATCATTTTGAAGCTCCACTGACTTAAGCTTGCATCGTCAGCTCGAGTTGACCTTAATTTGAGTTAGCTTAAGCTGGCTCTAACTTACACGGTTTGTGCACATCTCCGCTTTTTGTGTTTCACCTGTAAAAACACCGTGATTTACCAAATGATTAATCAATTGATGCCCCGTTTGATAAAAAGTGCGTTCACTTTGAATTTTGACAATGAATAATTGTTTCAATTACTCAGAATAGAAAATTAATCACTTTTTGCCTAGACAAAGGTGGGCATGATTATTTATATGTATAAAAAACAGACTTAATGTAAAAGTTATTGCAAAATGGCTTTGCTCAAAAGTAAATATAAATTTTGATGCACATCGTGCCGCAGAAACTTTGATATTTTCCTGTAGCAGGCACATTTTTAATGATTCATAGTTACATTAATTTTAATTATAGATCAATAGTATGCTAAGTCACGTAGATTAAACACGTGCTAAAATGACTTTTGTTTTAATCAGAGTTTATATTTAAGTTATCGTAACTTAAGTTTATACCTTATTTTATTTTTGATTTGCAAGATTTGAAATTATTTGTTTTTTATTTGTATTTTTTTAAATATTAAAATAAAAAAAATGGTTATTTTAAATATTTGTTTAGTGCAAAGCAAATCTTATCGTGAATAAAAATTATTCCCCCCCCCCCCCCCGTAAAATAAGAAAATAATTATAAATAATTGAAAATTCTTTTTAATTTTTCTTTGAAAATAACTAATGATAAAATCAACTGACAGGTCAAAAGTTAGGCATTAACATCAAAAACCGGATTATTCTGATTTATGTTGATATATTGAATCGTATACTCAAACTTTTTTTCGACATACAAAATCTGAATGTAATTGATTAAAACGTATTCATATATTCATGTTTTGAAAAATGTATGAGTACTCTTTATTGGAGATCAGTTTTTTAAATAATCATTCAACATTATTATTTGTTAACATCTTTTCATTAATTTTTTGGCAAAATTATTTATTTTTTAATTCGTAATGTTTCATGATTTTATTTGTAATAATTGACTTGACTTTTCATAGATTTAAAATTGTAATATTTTATTTTAATTTAATTTTTTTACTTCATTTTTGGTTAGTTTACAAATTCTTCTTAGTTAAAAATGTCTATTTATAAATTACGTTAAATCATATTAATAAGTTTGAGTTGATACTTGGTTTTCATCTATAATAAAGTGATTACTCTCACAAATTATTCTCGAGTGTGGGCTTTGACGGGATCATTGTGTAATGCGTGAGTATGTAGTAAAGGGCAAAGAACATTCTGATATCGAAGCTTCAAAATCAACGATCAATTGTTCAGTTGTTTATATAAAGGGGTCAAGTCCAAAAGCGATGAAATAATATCTGCTGGACCAAATGAGTGGCGAGAAAGTAAATATTATGGGTCCTTTTGATTGTATTTTCATTGCTAAATAAAAAATGTTATAACAAGGTAATTTCATCAGATTTATTATCAAGTTTGTGTACTCATTTTGGGAGTGCATAATTTAAGAGGTTTGTTTTAAGTGGCGTCAAATTATATTAGAAAATTTAATTTCCATTAAATTGTATTTGATTGTTATAAAATAGTAATTTTTATAAAACAGTAATTATCACATTTTAATTTTCTTGTTAAAAAATTATGATATTAATGTAAAATATAATTTATTCTGATTGAATTTTATTGAATTTCAAGTAATTTTATTTGCTTTTTTAATGTTTAATTTTTTGAGTTTGATTATCAAGTTAATATATAATTTAACTAATTATTGAATTTATTAATTTTTGTTTAATTTAAATTGCGAAATTTATTTTTTTTACTAGCAGCAATTTAATTTATTTACTGAAATGCCGAAAAATGAGAATTCATTAGAGTTGAAAATATTTTGATTTTTTATATTAAATTTAAATTAAAAATGAATTTGAAAATCATCATGTAAATTTAATACTTGATATACCTATTTTGGATAAAAATTAAATCTATTCAACTTCCTATTGTTAGCTTTAATTGATATATACTCTAATATTCATTTAACCAAATAGATACTTTTATAATTATAGGAATTCTAATTTTATTAAAACTATATTTAATTTATATTAAACAAATAATATAACATATTATGTACTTTGTATAATATTTTTAATATTTAATTTAATACATTTTAAGAATATAACAAAATAAATTTTTAAATGTTATTCATTTTTAGGATATTCAAATTATTAAATTATGATAAACACCTGATCAACATCGTGAATTTTAATCGCTAAACCTCGAGAAATTGAAGAGCTAATTGCCAAAATATTTTGAATTTCTAGACAATAAATTAATATCTATTTATGCATATTATGATACTGTCGTTACGCGAGTAATCCGATAATTGTAATATTCCAATAATTGCACAACAAGCTTACAAAATTGATTTTATATAATAATAAATTTTCACTTTACAAGTTAACCGGTATGATACATTTATGGAAGATTGAACATTAAATTTATTTTATATAGTCCACTTTTTATTAAAAAAGTTTATTCATTAAATAGTTGTTCAACTGTAATACTGAATATTATACTTGCGCCTGTCACATTGTTTTATTTTCAGCACGCAAGTATAATGATATTTTTACTACCTGATTTAACACTTTTGCTATATGCATATTATTAAAATATGCAATCTTTATTTATTAATTGTTAAAATAATTTAAATTCTTCTCGACAAAGAATTTACACAGTACTGTTTCTGTAAATTTTTCAAATCAAATTTTCTGCACCAATGTTGAACTTTATTTTACTCTATACACTGTAATGTTTATTATACTATAAACTATAAGCATATTTATACAAAAACATTATTAAATTAAAACCTTAATAACAATTTCACTAATTTGTATACCCTTTCATATATTAACCGTAATTTCACGCTCAAAATGTAATATCACACAGGCGTACCGTGTGAACTAAAATGATGTGTAATTTTGCATACATTTCTTTCAGTGTGAAATCGAGATAAGGTCACTACTTATAAATGCATCTCTCAAGATTTTAGACGACCGAAATCCAGAATTACACACGCTCTATTTTAGCCGCTGAATGTTAAAACCCATCGGGCAAAAAATTTTCAGCACAAAAGGTCGACAAAATTTTGGAACTCCATTCCGGTCCATTTTTCTTAAGCCTGACTAAATTTTTGTTTGAATTTAACGTTGACTGATTTTATACTCAATAATACAATTATTACTGAAATTTTTGGAATATAAATAAAATGAGTTTATGTTTTACTTTTTTTTACTTTAAAACAAACTTTCTTTCTTGTGCCATTGAAGCTTACATAAAACAAGACCATAATTGCTACATACATGTCTGAAACCCCCAATCTGAAATAAGCTGGCAGCGCTTTCATCACTCTACATTTGCTTGTTAAGATGATAATATCTCATTGCACCCTACTACCCAGACAAGGAACAGTAATTACTAGAACATGCTTATAAGACAAATTATCTCACTATGATTTTGTAACATACGGTGGTGTTTATTAATTTATATTTGTAAAGGCAACATTTGACTAATTTCCAAGATAGAAAACAGCACAAATATTTTATTATTTTGTTATAACAGAAATGTCAAATTCTCATTTGGTAATTAATAATAATTGATCATACTAGGTCAAACCTTTTAAATAAAAATTAATTAAAGAAGATTAAATATTTAACTGAATTGAAATGTTATTTCTTGTTTTATAACATTTTTGCTCTAGTTTTAATTGATTCTGAGGCGCGGAAGTCTATCAACATGGGACATAAGAATAAATTTGAGTGGTGGTTTAAAAACACGTACAATACTGTCCCATGCGGGCGAATCACCAATAAAACACTTTTGGGTCGATTCTAATTAAATAGAAATGCTGCGGCGTTAACGCGCGATTACTTTGTACGAGTGAATGTGCGAGTGCACACAAATCAGGACGGTTACACCCACGTTATCGATGTATCACAACTTTTGGAAATTTGTCAAATCTGAATCTGTCTGTAGCCGGGTTATTGTCACCGGATATCAATGATACTTTTGTGTGTAGCTTTCAGAATTATTAAAATTATAATTTTTTGCATTTAATATATGTAGAGATGTTACACAAATTTACTTTACATTTTTCTTGAGTTTTCAAGTAAATTACTGGGTTTTAAATATTTAAATTTATTCAATCTACTCCTGGCTGTTATTAAATTTCGCCATTTTTATTTTACATTGATTTTAATATTATCATAGCTTTAGTTATATATTTTTAATAAGCAGACGATTTCTTTAAATTCTCAGCAATTAATTATACCGGCTCTGCGAGAGCGTGAATACAAGAAGAGGATCGATTCAAATGGAATCTTAACACATATCTCATAGACCGTCAATAGTATAATTGTTTGGGGGATGAATTAAATCGTGTTGTGTGCTGTGTGGTAATGGCATGTGTGACCTATCCCGCACCGTAATTCTATACTCCCAGAAAAATAACAAATTTAAAATTTAATTTCAAAGAAAATTATTAAAATTAATTGAATCCAATTAAAATGTTTCCTTTAACATATATTTTAACAAATTTTCGTCAATAAATTATTATAAAGACTTTTTTTTAAACTAACAAATTATAAGGCAGTATTAATTTCTTACAAATAATCCATTCATTAGGAAAGTATAATAAGATTTTAAACAATTAATTTAATAGTCGAAGTTAGACGTAAATGGTTATAAATTGAGTTGAAATAATTTTAGAATAAACTTGCTTTTTGTTGGCAATTATAAGTATTATAACTGAGTTGTGTTATTACAAAATGTTTAATAATTGCACACAAGAGTGGTGTTAAATTGCTCAGGACGTTTATTTAAGTCCCTCGAAATGTTAAAATAAGCTTTCGGTAATGAATCTGTGGGCCGTACAGACATGCAAGTGGCACAAATGTTTTCAAATAAGGTCAATTGAAGATGACCTACGTACTGAAAAAGCCATTAATCTTAATTAATGACGATCACTTTTAACTGTACTCGTGTAACATTTTAATAAGAAATTGACGCCTAAAGTATACACTGAAGAAGGAAAAAAAATAACAAAGTGTACTCTAAAAACCCATTTAAAATAACCCGAAATGTGGGTCATGATCAATTGACGTACATTTTCTATTGAGCCTTTTGTGCCAGGGCATTTTATTCGACAATTTCAATTGACCATTACAACTTTTCTATTGTTAAATCTTATTCTTACGGTGTAGAAAAAAGGGGTTATCAAATTTCGATCAATGTATTTCATTTAATTGGCTTTTTTGTATTTACGAGAATTGTCCAATTTTTGCATAAAAAATGTTCATCCACACACTATACTGGAAACAATTTGATCCTGGTGCAGCTAAACTTTTATACCCAAACATACGTTTAAAAGTTTCACATTTAAACTCGCTGGAGAATCCTATTTTACAACGGTTAATTGTGAAACTATGGCTGGCATCATGAAGCAGTCAAAATGGTAACTTCTCTCTCAAATTACGATATAATGAAGAACGTTGGTAATTTTAAACACTTTATATCAGACCAGACGATTCAATCAAAGTAATCGGAGTAAAGCAATAATAGTATTTCAAAAGTTGAAGCTACCGGAATCAGATATGCTTCAAACGAATTGCGTTTAATTAATAAATGTTTACTTGAATAAATCAAGTTATTTGTGCAATGAAATTTGCATAATTTGATGAACTAAGTTTCCATTCATGATAAATTCTAATGCCCAGACGAATAATTGAATAAAGGAAGTTTAAATGCTAATAATATTGCAAAAATAGTTTTCTTTCTTGTTATTTTTTTAATATTACTTTTTTTTGATCAGATAAATTGCATATATGTAAAGAGTGTCACAACTTTTATTATTTTTTTTACTTTCCTTATCTCGAATATTTACAAGCTCGGTGAATTCAATTTTTTATGTCCAGTAATTGAATTTAATATTCAATAGACCAAAACTTTCACAAGACTTCATTGTCGGAGCGAGACAATATTCACTTTCTATGTTGTTACCATCACGACTTAGTCAAAGTGTTCGAAATTTCTTCGGAACATTCAAAGAAATCATAATTTCGCAAACTCAAATTATTCCCAATTCATAGGCAAAGTGAAATTAAAATATTTCACATACTAAAATTTGATCAACTTAAATTAATTGCAAGAAAGGTTTACAAAATAATAACATTTAAATAGTTTTTAAAATTAATCATTTATAAGGGTTTTGTAATTTTTGTAAAGAAACTTAGAAGTAATGCAAACTTTCATTTTATAAGCAACACTATAAAAAATAAGATTAAGTAGAATAAAAACTGTTGAATAGTTGATTTTGTGCGTTATAAAAAGTTGGTTTTGAATATTTTTGTAGACTTGTGTTTATGTCCTCTTGGAAGTTCGAAAATTGTTCTTCTTAACAGGCACTGCATTTTGATCTACATTCAGTTGTCAAAAGTGTCATTCTTCTGTAGTTTTTTGTAAAAGTGTTTAATTCCGTGGGATCGATAGAAAAATCCGAACGCTTAATCCACTCAATTATCCGGTAATATTTGAGAATGCGAATCTGATTGAGCTCCTTTTTTCTGAGTTGTAAATATGTTTGTTCATAGCAATTGTTGTTCATGGAGATTGATTTTGCCGTGAAAATTGGACAATTGATATGTGCATTTTTTTGGCGATCAATACATTTACCTGGAACAGGATCACAAAATATAAAATTGTCTTGGCTTTGTCCGTGTCCTTTTCCGATATTTTTATTAGCAAACATTTGCATTTTCAGATGTTTGAAGTACGAATCGCCTTTCCAGGCTCCTCGGGAAATTGATACTGGACAGTAAATGCCGTTCTGAAATATTAAAATTTATTTAATATAAGTATAAAATTTATCATTTATTGTATATTAAAGAATATACAATTTTTTTACAGATAATTAAATAATAATAAAATATTTGTATTTATGTATAAACATTTTTTGTACATTTTTTGTACATTTTTTGTAATTGTAATATTACAGTTCTATTATTATTCAATAATTTTTTCTATTATTTAAAAAAATTGAAATTTAATCGATTTCAAAATAAA
>JABFPM010003188.1:0-14851 GCA_022817325.1 Idris sp. 1 HC-2018
TTGCATAACCAATTATGCGACATGCAACTAATTTTAATTTTTTCTGCAAATTTGTCTATTTTAATATACGATATATATTTTTAAGATTGGTAGACATTTTTCCCGAATCATTTTTTCCAAAAAATAGCATTTCCTAAATAAAAATTTCCCAATTTTTTAAATATTATTCGAAATCTAACTAACTTCATAGATAACTGTCATTTCATCAAGCTGTCGTTATTCTTATGTCACTGTTATTGTACTATCAACATTATTAAGTTTACAATATTCATCAGCCTTTCGAAATTTTTGAATTTATTTCAGTTATTTAAATGGCAGAATTAATTAAATTGCGCAAAACATATTTATTGAATTCTAACGGTTTTGTTTACTACAAACATTCTGGCAATGTTCCTTATTGAGTATATTGGAATTATCGAAGAAAAAATGATTGCAATGGTAGAGCAATAACTGAAGAAGATGAAAACAATATAATTGTTCATAAAGAGCCTGTGCAGTCACTACACGAAAATCATGCATCAAATATAGAAGAAGTTCAGGCATTAAAGTTAATAAATAATATAAAGAAGCATGCAGAAGAATACCCCGAAGCTCCTCCTGCTCAGATAATTCAAACAGAACTAAGGAATGTTCCCTCAGGTAATTTTTATATTCTAGTTTTGTATATTCGTAAAATTTAACGAAATACTACAAATTTGTTTGTAATAATCAAAGTATATTAGCTGAATTACCCGAACATCCTAATTCGAGTAAACAAATTTCACGAGAGAGACTGAAAAATATGTCAGCGAATCCAGTTCGAATGGAAGATTTGACAGAAGTTCCTGCAAAATATAAAATTACATTGAACGGTAAAAATGTTGTAATTTATGATTCATTTGAAGATAAAGAATGGAATCATGGAAGAGTTATAGTTTTCGCATTGCGTGAAAATTTGAAACAGCTTTTTAGATCCCACGTCTGGTTCGTGGATAGTACCTTTAAGACAGCACCCACAATTGTTTCAATTATTGTCTATTCTTGGAGCTGTTACTCAGACAAAAAGAAGTGGTAACATTCAAACTGTCGGTGTACCGTTCGTTCATGTACTTTTAGAAAGTAAAGAAGAAATTATGTGTAAAAAAGTTTTATCCGTCGTTATTGAAAAAGCTCGCCAATTTGAAATAGAAGTTACCTTTTCAAAATCTGTAATGAGTGATTTTAAACTATCCATTATAAATGCTGTAAAAGCAGAGATGGGGAATATTGTCAAACTGTGTAGAAGATTGGATCACATATGTTATGTGCTTTGACCTTAGCTCCACCTGATAAAGTAGAAAACTGTTTCCAAATGTTGAAAAATGTTGCGCCAAAAGAACTAGACTCACTAGTTGAATATTTTGAAATTAATTATGTAAAAGGAAAACCGTCACAAGCAGCTAGAGGTAGATGTCGAGAAAGAGGTCGAGGTAGAGGTACGAATTGGATCCTTGCCCGCTATGATATGGAATCATTTTGATTCTGTGAGAGAAGAACTAACAACATTTCGGAGGGTTGGCACAATAAATTCCAACTAGTCGTTAGAAAAACTCATCCGAGTGTTTACACATTTTTTGGTGAACTTCAAAAAGAACAAGCTGATACCGAGATTATGCTACGGCAGCTACAGTTAGGACAACAAATCAGAAAGGGGCAAAACAGTAAGAAATCAAAAATGGAAGATCAAATTGCCAACGTAGTTTTGCCAACCAATTTTTTGAATATGAAACAAATGACGATCTGGACACATATTTAAGAACTGTCGAACACGTGATGTTTTTTATCCTTGTCTAACTGAAAACTTATATGTATTTATTTTGATCAACTCAATTAACTAGTTAATTAAAATTTCAAAATATTCATTCTAATCATATTACGTTGTTATTACTCCAATTTTATTCAGGTTATGTTTTGTTTAGTCGCTTCAATAATTACATGATTGAAGCAGACGCTCGATAATCACGTGACCGATCGGCATACTACTAGCACCTCTAGCGGATTTTCGGACTTTAAAAAACATCGTAAAATACTGCGTGTCAGTGGGTTGGTTTTGGGAAAAAAGAAATTGGGAAAATTTTGTCTGCGAAAACTGACCCCCTACCATTTTTAAACCTATTTACTTTAATATTGAATTAAATTAACATTATATTTCTAAAAAAAACCACTGGTGGCTATTATGGGACACTAACATCTTGAAACTGTCGTGTATTATGGGCCTTTTATACTTTTTCAAACAACATTCTCAATTAACTAATCAATTTTTCAGATAAATATATGAACGGAATTTTAAGCAGAAATAATCAAATTAACCAATAAACTTGAATAAATGAAAACAATTTTCATGTTATGAAAACAGTAAGACCTAAACAAGAGCTTACTGTTTTTTTTGTATAAATCGACGAGAAATATTGATGCAAATAAAATTTAACCTTGTAAAAAATTAAACCAATATACTATTTTGCCTACTTTGTTAATAATTATATTGATTTGTTAAAAAAGCCGTAGTAAAAATATTTGTTGATTTTTTATTTTCTGAAAAGAAATTTTTCTTTATTTTCAAAATTATTTTGTAATGAACTAAGAACTCTTGAACAATATAAATTATTTTGTGAAATAACAATAAAATACAAAATATTAATCCATTTCTTGCCACTGATGCGTTTTCGCAAGATTTAAAAAATTTTTCGTTGATCAAAATCTTTTGAAAATAAACGTGAAATTACACTTATAATGGAAGGAATAAATACTAGAATAGTTGAATAATTCATTTGTATAAAGTTAAATATGAAAAATATACTTTGATTCAAAAATAATTATGAAATTAGCAGTTCTACGGAAGAACTTGGCAAAACATAGGTCAAATTTATATTGAAAAAAAGATTTATAATGCATTTTTAATAAATAATTTTAAATTACAATTTTATTCTTAACAATATTAATCTTAACCAAAAATTTAATTAACAGGCCAGAAAAATTCTAAATGTTTTTTCAAAGTAATTTTAACTTTTACTCTCAAAACATTATCCCTATAAAATGCATTACGATATGCCTTGGACAGCAATAATTTGGACATTAATTCTGTGACAAAAGTGATTTCTTCTTTTTCTTCAAATATCACATTAGAGCATTCCAATAATATTAAGTCATCTTTCAGTGTACTGTAAGATACAAGAATTAACAAAATATCAACTGATTTAGTAGAATTAGATTCATTAATAAACTGAAATCTAAGTTTGCTGTCATTTTCTCGACGATGACGTAATCTAAGTGACCACTCATTTTCTCCAGAATGAAATAAAAAATTATTTTCTTCATTACTATTTTTTATCCAATGAGACATATTATCGAAACATAGCAAATGAAAATCATTATCTGGTTCAGAGCCTAGAAAAATATTTATTTTATAATAATAATAATTTGTGTATTAATATTTTGCAATATAAAATGTTAAATAATAAAGAAAAAGGTCTTAGCATTTGATAATTTTTTAAAATGTCTAATAAAGATTTTAAAAAAACTTACTTTTAACAATACAATTAAAAAATTCAGCAGTTAAACTGTTAGGATCCAAAATCATAGATTTGAAATGTTGACTTTTCAGCACTGGTTTATAATTTTTCAAAATAAATTTCGACGTTTTGCTTTTCAACATGTCACAACGATATTTAATTGCAGTTAACAATTTATTAACGGAATTTTCAACACTGATATCCTCGCACAATTTGGGCTCACATAACAACTTGAGTTTGGTGTCCAAATATTTTTCAGCCAAAATCAACAAATCAATTGTTTTCTCATCATCAATCAGTTCTCCGGTGTACAAATATTTCAAATACGTTCTGAAGGTGGCAACGTTACAATCAATTATTTCCAAGATATTGCTTTTGGATTCGAGCAAACTGTTGCTAAACATTTTGTAGAAAACCTCATTTCTGGCCATTACAATTTTGTGCGCAGGAATCAATTCGTCAGCAATTTTGATTGTAACATCCGAAAATTCAGATGAAAAACACTTTTGTTTGTAGTAACATTCTAATTCCTTATAAAAGGCCAATTTTTCAATTTCTATCATGTTTTTTAGAATTTGCTTTTTAGAATCTGAACAAAAACAAATAACGTATAAATTAAATATATAAACTATGAATATAACTTATTATTATCATTAATTACTTTATAAGATTTTTGTTTTATTTAATCGATGACTGTTTATAAATTACAAAATAAAAATCCAATTATATTTAATTATTTTTCTACAACTGCTGTGATAACAAAATAAAATCAAAACTGTTTTTCTCAGCTGACTGTGAATGTATGATAATAAACTCAGGAATGCCCATTCAAAAATTTTCATAACACAAGTTTATCCAAAATAAAAGAACCGATTTCAAAACTATTTACTGTTATGCACAGCAAATTATAAAGTTAATTTTTCAATTGAATAATTTAAAAAAAATATTCTACAAATAATTACAATGATAACATTTAAAGAAAAAAATCACAGATTTGTCCCGCGCTCTTTTCTAATACGAAAATACAGTGAATTTGCATGAAATTTATTCCAGAGAGAAGTGGCACGCAGTTAAAGCTTCGCTTAAAAAAGAAAAAAAAAAGATAGAAGAGAGGAAGAGTCGAAAAAGAGGAGCTAAAAAAACGAAAAAGGTGCGCATACTACTAAACCGTCATGGCATTCATATTCATTTGCAAGAATAGCTCTCTCTCTTTTTCAGTATTTAAAGTACCTCCGGGAAAATAAAGAAAGAAATCGCGCACAGTTATCAAGTGCGTAATGGCCGCAAGCACAGGCTATGAAATCATCAGTTATAGTTTCATTATTACACGGCGTTTGTAAGTTCATCGTCCGTCAAGTGTAATCCAAAAAAAGAGAAAATTTTAAAATACTGTTTAATCAAAGGACTTTAATCCAGCTTTTTTATTAACTTTTTCATAATTTAAATTTTAAATGAATGTTCAGAAACTTAATCAAAAAAATTATAAAACAATTAAAATCTTAAAAAACAAACAAAGTAGGTCGTGAAAACAAAAGAAAATATAAAACGAACAACAAGTTTTTGTTTTAAATTTTCTTTGTTTTGTGTAAATCATTGTTTATATACTTTGTATTTAAATTTTTATTCATTCATTTGTATTTATTTATGAAATACATAATTCCAACAATATTTATTTTAGCAATTTTACTGGCTTTTATTATTTTTATTCAATTGCATGTTTTTGAGTGTTATTCTTTACATTTTTATTGAGCCGAATTTCGTTCACGTATTTTAGTGTCTAAGTAACAAGAAAAAAATGGTCTTAAAACGTGCTTCAAGTTTAACATTTCCCATCTTTCCTACCGTTACTATATAATTTTCCGTGAAATTGATCAAAATAGCATATTTGAAAGTGTCACTCTTCAAATTTCGAAGGGGACAACTATTTTTTGTGATTTTCAGAGGCCAAAAAACAAGGAAAAAATGGTCCTAAAAACGTGTCTTCAGCCAGAAATTTTTCAATTTTGTTTTTTACAGATAAAATGGAATTAACTGTAACAAAAGTCAAACTGGCAATAGGTAAAGTTTTATCCACACTAGGAACGTGCACACCTGATGCATGGGATACAAAATTGATTCTTTTTGAATCGAATATGAAATCTATACTACTTTATGTAAGCGAAATTTGTGCTTTAGAATACACGAACCTCATTGAATCTGTTCGAACTAATTTTTTAAATCTTTATTACATTTAACTACATAGTGATAACCGAAGCAAATCTATTAAAAATAAGATATAATGTGATAAGAAATGCACTAAAATGGTGGATAAAAATACTGAAAATGAATAAAAATAGACTACCTGGCATGTGCTATAATACACTATTAAATATACAGTCAGATACAAACATGAATGTAAACACTTGGGTAAATCAAATAAAAAATATATACTCTGATGTTCACGAAGAGGCAATTTGGCAGACACAAAACTTAAAAATTATAATTCAAACAAAACAACATCTTTTCTACATCACACCAATAAACAAAATCAGAACTATAGCCCAACTGAGAATGTTTGGAAATGAAATATGTTCTATTTATGTAGACAAGAAAAAATGTAAATTAGATATTAACGAAATATGCTCATTATGTAATCTTAAATAAAATAAATACACTGGAACACGCTTAGTTGCGATGCCCGATGTTTTCGTCACTCAGAAAAAAATATTTAAAAAATCTCCTTTATCCAACTTCTACGATGCCCACACTCCTTAGTAATGTAACTTCAACGAAACTGAACTACTTGTACTATGTTATAATTGAGATAATAGAACTTATAGAATGTTGAACCAAATTCACCTTGTACGGAAAAATATTACTTCAAAACATTGTAATTCTGAATAATAAATAATCAAATAGAATTAAAAACTATTTAATTTTATGTTACAAATTTTTTATTAATGCATAACATACATATTTTACTTGAAATACAAGTTTTAAAGTTTTCTAAACCGAAGTATTGAAAATGTACGCTTTTGGCGTACAATTCTGAACCATTTTTAGACAATTTTTGTTTATACATATTGTTTGACACAAAATTTGTGCAAAATTCCCCTAGTAGCCAAAAGTCTTGTGGTGACTATAAGTGAGACGCATTGGCCTAAAATATTCCCAGTTAAAATATATGGGAAAATGCAACACTTTTACTTTTTATTATATTTCTCTTCAAAATTATACAATCACTTCCAAATTCAATTTATTTTCTTAAAATGTGTTCAAATATCTTGCAAATCGTCTATAACAATATCATTTTCCATGAAAAATCATGTTATTGTAGATAATTTGGGAAATATTTGAACGCATTTTAAGAAAATAAATTGAATTTGTAAGTTATTATATAAATTTGAAGAGAAAAATAATAATAAGTAAAATTGTTGCATTTTCGTATATATTTTAACTGGGAATATTTTGGGCCAATGCGTCTCATTAATAGTCACCACAAGTCTTTTGGCTACAAGGAGATTTTCAGTAGTTTTTCATCTAGAAAAAGATTATGAGGTGTCCCAATTAAAAATTGATTTAGACCTACTTAACATCCACCCTAGTATCTATTAATCTAGTTTTGTGGATTTTCAAAAAATCATAAAGCGTTGAAAAAAAATTGTTTTTTTACTTTGATCTTTTTCTTCTTTTACAAAAATATCCAGTAATTTTGAGATTTAATGATATTTTTTTCAATAACAAGTAATTAATTGTCGAACAACAATTTAAACTTTATTTCGTTACTACAATGCCACGCTTCATTAAACCAGTAAATATTCGTCGACATAAATGAATTATAACGTCGAAGCTACGTGTGATACTTTTGTTTAACTTCGCTTAGTCAAATGACAGCATCAACGGCTATATAAATGATGCAGGGTCACACTATGAACAGTCAACGGTGCAGCTGCATTGTTGATTCAGTGCAACTTTATGGTCAAACAAGGAATTTCCGCGTGAGCCAGTTAGTCATATTTGTTAAACTAGCTAGAACAAAGGCAGACCGAAAAATATTGCAACACAAAGAAGAAAAAACTAAAATTATTGATTTGCTAAACGTCATTTGTAATTTTGCGTTTTTTTAAAGTAAATTATCTATTAAAGCCGTAACTACAAATCAAAACAATAAAAATATCAACACAAACATAAACAAGTATTTTGTTTGTTTATATTTACATTTGTATTCATGTTATTGTTTGCATTTTAATTTAATTTCGATTTGTTTACATTTTTATCATTTTGTTTTACAGTTTCTCAATGTAGCTGTTCATTTACAATATTTGTTGTTTATTTACAAATGTTATTGCTATTTATGTTTACATTTTTATGGCTTTTATTAAAAGGAAAAATAAAGATTTTAATTTGAAATTTTGATGAATTTAAATTGAAAAATTTGTCGCATCAGCAATACTATTGTCATTGAAATAATTGCATCAGCCTGTATGCAAACATGATAGAAACGTCACGTGAATCAGTCTAGACATTTCGTTCAGCTAATACATGTAGGTACCGTAATCTTCTGTATAATTTCCAGTTTAAACCGTCTCAGTCTGTTGTGGCTTGTCAGATCATAAGTTTGATTGGCATCTGAAATGCAGCAGCGTTGAGGAATGCAATGTGACTGTCGTAGAGAAGCAACAATGTCGATTTCCCGAATTGAGCAAAACACGTCGATTATTTTCGTAAACGAACAATAAAATCATTAACGTCGTACAGAGGTTATTTTTAGTTTAAGATAAATCTCAAAAATGGAAACGTTTAAATTTGATAGAAAAAAAATTTCCAAATGAAGGTGATATGTTAGTCTATTTCAAAGTGTCTTTCTTACTCACATGCAAACTCTGATAGTTCTGTCTCTTTTCCACTTATGTGACTGATATATCACCTTAATAGAAAAGAAATACAAATTATTTTACAAACTTTAAGTTAAACATTTTTAAATTTTTGAACATTTTCATTTGAATAAAAGTATGTAAAATTTGTTTTACACATACTTTTGAGGTTATTTTAACAAAAATGAACAACAGATTTGCCTAAAAATGTGAATCATATTATTATTGTATTATTATTTTTCAAATAATGACAATTTCATTTTTATTGAAATGATAAATTTTATCTTCACCAATACATCAGCAAATAAATAAATAAATTAATTAATTAATCAGCAACAAATCTGAGATTTTTATTTATCAAAAAATTGCATACTTTAAGTTTCTCAAATACCAAATTTTGATAAATAAATAAAGACTTTGATTAAACAAAATTTTTAATTACTGTGAATACAAAATCTATAATCATTTTTAAAATTGCAATTTAATATTAAAACTTTACATAGTTGTTTTATAAAAACAATTTCCTTTAGTTTTAAAGTTTGGAAATCGTGCAAAAAACTATAGCAACATTTAATACTTAAAACTGTTTTAGATTTTTTCAGCAAAGCTAAACTTTTTAACTCAATTCTAGTTCTGTAACTTATTTACTTAATTTTACTTGTAACAATTTTTTTCTGTCATGTCAAGCTTGTTGGATTGATGATTTAAAATGTAACACTTTTTTCAGTAATGACATTTTTATTATTCTTTAAAAAAAACTGATATTTAAAAATATATATTTTTAAATTATAAAAGTAAAACAAAAAAAATTAAATTCATTTCAAGTGTCTAAAATTTTATCGGAATACTTAATCCGTAATTACTTTTTCAATGTAAACAACGTAACAAATTCCGCCACTAATCTCACACAATAGCGAGTGGTCTTTACGATCGAATAGTTGAACCGCAACATACGTCAAGTTGAAATTCAGTTTCACGCTGCAGTTGAATCAGTTGACGCCTGGTTGCAGTGTCAAAGTGAACCATCGGTGATTGGCTGTCATTGTGCTAACTCAAAAATCACAAAACACCAGTAAGTTTTGTAAAACGTCATTTTACTAAAAACTGCCTAATTTGTACCTTATTTTCCTTCTAAATTAAAAAAAAATCATATTTTGCAAAAGAAAAAAACAACAAATATTGAATTTGAGAAATGTAATACGAAAATAAATTTTAATACAAAATGTGACTAGATATTTTACAAATATTGTTAACATATTTGCTATATCAATTGTCGTTGGATTTTTTAAATACACGTTATTGTTTTATTTCACGAAGATGAACTCTGATAATTTTTAAAGATGCATTTGATAATGGGGATAAACACAAGCAATGTTATCAGTATTCTTATGACAAAAGCGAATGATTTATTGCAATATTGTTTTGTGCAATGATTTTCTATTAATAATGGCAATTTTTTTATCTAATTACTTAAATATAGAATATAATACAATTGCTAACTAATGAAACTTTGTTGTATAATGATTTTTTATTAATAATCGCAATTTCTTTATCTAATTATTTAAATATAGAATATAATGTAGTTGCTAACTGATGAAACTTTGTTGTGCAATGATTTTTTATTAATAATCGCAATTTCTTTATCTAATTATTTATATATAGAATATAATATAGTTGCTGACTAATGAAACTTTGGTGTACACTGATTTTATATTAATAATATCAATTTGTTTATTTAATTGTTCAAATATAGAATTTAATATAAATAATGACTAATGAAAGTTGTTTTCTTAAAAAAAAATTCAAACATAATTGAACAATTTCAATTAGATGTCAGGGAAATAAACCAAGACATACCAATAAGCCAAACGTCATTTCCTGCAGCTTTGCACTGCAAGTACAAATAGAAAGACAAATTACACACAATCAGTAAATTTCTATATGACATATCGATCAGTTTAAGAAAAAGCACCCACCTTAATATTATAAAAAGTTAAATTTAAAAAAATGTATTGTTGAAATAAAAATTGTTCACGAAAATTAAATTTCGTAACCTCTTAAGTATAAATCATACATCGCGATAACGCGCAATCAAATTTCGTATCGTAGACTTAGTATACATATATATATATATATATATTAATACACGTTTGGAATTAATGCGGAGAAGTTATGGATGCGATATCGCAGAGACTGCACGTTAATATTATGTGTTTGCCACACATTTTCGAGTTAATTGGATCGAGTTAACGCTAGATTAATTAACAATGGCCGACAGCCGAAGTAAACAGTCTAAGGTTACATTTAATTGTTCGAAAAATCATTCCGCAATAACGATACACAGCTCGTTTTTGTTTATAAAAGATAAAGAGAAAGGAAAAAAGTTTTCAGTGCAAACGCACTTGCTTGAGATAATCTTGGTTGGGTTCGATTAATTTATCTGCATTAATTATTATTAATTTATACTGTTTACAGATTGAAATTATCAATCTTAAAATGCAATAAATAATAAGTTTGTTATAAAAATAAAAGTATAACTAATTTTCTTTTTTATAAGAATAAAGAAGAAATTTTTAATAATGCTATAATTTATGGAAAAAAGTTTGTATTGTATTGTTGTTTGCATTTTCATCTGTTTTTTACGAGACTTTGCCTCTTTTCAGGATAAAAGATGATTCGTATAAAACCAATGGTAAACAGCACAACGAATAAATGGCCAACAGTATGTGAAGTGGTAAAACGTTGTCGAAGTACCATCTCAGTCTCAGATACCCAGGAGAACTGTATAAGTGACGTAGATGTCCATTATGAGACAGCCAAGACTTTCAAAGAGATCCCGGGACCAAATCCACTGCCCATTTTGGGAAACACGTTTCGATTTCTGCCTTATATTGGTAAACGATAAACAACAAATAATATCAGAATAATACTACAAAATTGTCATCAGTTATTCTCAGAATTATTAGAAAAAACTATTTCACTAATAGTAATATGTTGGATACTAAGTTTTATTTAGCTTAAGGAACAGATAAATTTGATTTTTAAATCAAAAATAGGTTGGTATAATGTTATGCTAATTACGTTATGCTATTCAATTTTTTAGAGGATGATTTGAACAAATTGAATGGAAATGGAATATTGTTTGTAACAATTCCAATTATCCGATCGATCAGTATTGTGAAAAGTTTTAGAGTCTAAAATTACATACATGCTGTGAAATTTGTTGCACAAAAAGTTTTTCCTCAATTCACATCTCTTTCTATGTCGATAATGCAAAAGTTAGGAATTACAATAAAGACTGAAGGGAAATTGTGTCTTATCTTCGAATACTTTTTGTTTTATTTTATAATAGTGTAAAAGTATTGCTAGTTTTTGATTGGTAGAATTCATAAAGCAATTCCTACACTACATATTGATTAAAAAATCATTAAAACGGAATATATTTTATATTTATAACAATGTATAATTATGTCAAATTTGTTCATCTTCTGACAAAAGGTTGTTTTGTTTGGAATTTTTACAAAAGAGAATGAACATATTTGAACCCGCTAAGCCCAATTTATTTGTGTTCAGCTTTTTGGTTTTCCAGGAAATTTTACAATATTCTAAACAAATCTTGATTATATCTACTAATCTTTAAATAAATTTATTTTGATATTCTTTATTTTATAGTTATTGAATGTATACATTTTTTGTAATTAAATGAAAATTATAAAAAATGAACTTAGCGGTTTCTGATTTTAAGCACCTCATTTAAAACGATGTTATAGGAAATCTAATTTTGCCTAATATACTTCAAATATTGGAACAGCCATTACTTTCATGTTTGAATATTAAGCAAATGATTTTGCCAGCAACGTACTTTTCAATGCGTCATTCAATAATTTTAAGAGATAAGAATGTACACTCAAAAAAATTATGCAAATAGTGTATTAATATAATTCATTCTATTTTTTCGTATCTTTTAGTATGAATTATGATTTTTATTTTATAACAATTATTCAAAAATATATTTGTAAATACGTTTTTATTAAAAATGCATTTATTAAACTACTATTTACCAGCTACAAATTATAATAAAAATAATTCGTTTTATATTTAAATAAATAAATGGTAAATATTATCAAAGTTTTACTGTCTTTCCACTCACTTTACTCAATAAAAGTTTTAGATTTTTCTGTCGGCAAATATTTTAACTGAAACAGAATTAAAACATAAATTTAGTAATTTATAATTTTACAAAATACTAAACTGATTTTTCAAGATTGAACGGTTTAAAAACTTGGCTTTTAACCGATTCCCCAACATGCTGGAGTAAATCCTAAGTTCGTGACAGTTCTTTACTAGTGTGCGTGACCAATAGCAGCGCCAGAAATTCTTCCATCCTTTCCTAATAGAAAGAAATAAGAAATGAATGGCAATGCCTATTGGCTCGTTGATCACCATGAAATTTGACTTCCACTACATTATAGTAAAAGATTCAAAAGTATCCAAAATTGCGATAAAATAAAAATCGAATTTTTTTTCGATTTTTCCGCATTTTTTGGTCGCACTTCCTCTTAAGTAATTCAATTAGTTTTTCTCGGTAAAGTAATTTAAATATTAAACAAATATTCGTAGACTAATTAAAATAAATTACATTACATCAAAATTTAAAATGTACTATTTATTTAAAATTTATTTTGTTAAAAAGAATATTTTTTATGAAGTCTATTGAAATACTTTATAAAATTTTTTTGAAGTACTTTATGAAGTCTCTTAAATTCATTTCAATTGTAGTCTATGAAATGTTAATAAATCGTTAAAATAAAAAGACTCCAAGTATTACTAAAGTCGTAATTGAAATACTATGAAATCTATGAATTGACTTCATGTTTGTAGTCTTTTGTATACTTCAATAGCCAGTGAATACTCCCTTGTCTTTGAATTTATAATTTAAAACTTTATCCTAGATTTTAGTTTCTTTAGCTTAATTTTATTATCAAAACAGCAATTGTATTAAATTTATTTCTAGGCGAATACCACAATGAATCCGCGTTCGACCAATTGCAGTATTTTAATAAAAAATTTGGTCCTATGATGCGGTTGGAAAAATTATTGGGACGTCGACCAACAGTTTTTTTGTTTGATTCTGACCTATGTGAAAAAATGTACCGAAAAGAAGGCATGTGGCCTACAAGAGAAGCCATTTTGTCCCTCAAATATTATCGGGAAAAAACAAATTGGAACAATGGAGTGCCCGGTTTAACCGTCAGGTAAAAGAGATAGAAGGTCAAATCAATTTTGTACGAGAATGTTTTTCTCCTGTGTTTTGAAATGTCATATTGTGTAGTAACGGAGAGAGCTGGCACAAATTTCGCACAAAAGTCAACCAGCCAATGATGCAGCCTCGAACGATCAAACCACACGTCGGAGTAATCGACGAAGTAGCCAACGAAATGCTATCTCGAATTCGCAGCTTGCGAGATCCACAAACTTTAGAGCTTCCGAATAGTTTTAATAACGAGATGAATAAGTGGGCCTTGGAGTGTAAGTTTTCCAGTTTTGGCAAAATACACATTAATAAATTATTTTTGTTTACCTTTTACTTTACTTCTTAAAATGAAAATCAAAACCTTAAATAAAAAAAATAAGACACATAAATACGGTATGTGGAATTTGAAAAAATATGTTTTAAAAGATTTATTATAGTCATCAAAATGTTTACTATATATACTTTATTTTAACTGGAAAATTTTATGGAAAATTTGTTAATATTATTTTTGACATAATGGCTGAGATGAAAATTTCAATTAACAGCAATATGTGCGATTGCTTTGGACACTCGACTGGGTTGCCTAGCTCCGAATTTGGCCAAAGACTCCGATCCCCAGCAAATGATAAACTCTGTTCATGATATGTTCGAGATGTTCTACCGACTTGAACTGATGCCTTCCGCCTGGAAATATTACGACACCAAAAATGTTAAAAGACTGTTTAAAGCATTAGATACTATTAACCGGTAATGTCTCATCATTTCTCATAAATCATTTTTACGAAATCATCTCATCATAAAAAACATGAAGAGGTTCGTTTACATAATTTCTCATAACCATTAATGGATCATACGTTTTTAACGTGATTTTTTCCTAAACTTTGAATGATTTTAGAATCACTTTGGAAAAGATAACCGAAGCTAGACAGCGAATGAAAGACTCTCCAAGTACAGACACGCACAACCGAAGCATGTTGCAGAGATTACTAGATATCGATGAACAAACTGCCCTTGGAATGGCTATGGACATGTTAATTGCAGGGATCGACACGGTAATGAAAAGAATAAAAAGTTTATGTACGCTATTACTAAAAATAATTGTAAGTTTTTCATCCCTGAATGTGGATTTTAGACCAGTAACACCACAGGAATGTTACTGTACTACATTTCCACAAATTCTCATGTACAAGACAAATTGTCCGAGGAAATTGATAAAC
>JABFPM010003189.1:0-14849 GCA_022817325.1 Idris sp. 1 HC-2018
ATTGAAAATAAAAATTGAGGTTTTGGCCCATATTATCTACCAGTTCGTTAAATATGAACCACTACATAAACTCAATCAAGAAAATAATAAACAATAATTGCGAAAGAAAAAATCTTGCACCAAACGAATTTAAAGGTATTATAATATATTCTAATGTATAAAAAACGATAACCTATCGATGTAATAATAATTATTTTTTCAAATCATATAAGTCTCACATAATAACCCCCCCCCTTTTTTTTAAAGAAAAAATGACAATTTAAAGATAATAAAATTTACAAATATATATTAACGTACAATATAAAAATTTGTTATACATTTTTTGAACAAAAAACGAATACAGCTACAATATCTAATAAAGTTACACTGTCCAAGGAGACATCAACCAATTACTTAAATTTTCAATTACTGGTAGATTATTTTTTACTTCGGTAGAGAATTCATGTTCATTTACTGAATCCAAGTTTTCCACGTCGATCCACTCTGCATCTTCATTTCCTAATTCATCATGTAAGACTTGACTCAGGTTATGTTTGGAAATGTATTACCAATACTGCGTTCAAGAGATAGAAATATTATTTTATATGTATAAAAAAGGAAACAATTAATTTTGCAGTACCGCCAGTTAATTTCCGAACAGGCTCTCAACTGCGGAACTTTTTTTAAAGCCTTATACAATGGTACGATGTCACAAACAATTAAACCCTCCCACCCCTCAATGTCACATACTATCATATACAGCTGAACCCCCTCTCCCCCCTAAGAGTGCGACATCATGTGTGAACGGCGTGTGAAAAAATATTTGTATTAATAATTTGAAAAATATTAATAGTCATAATTTCTGCAAATTGTATTATAATTATTTTTTATTTTTTGAATCGTAAACAAAATCTAGAACCTCTATAGTTTATTTTTTAACAAAGACAAAATGTTTTCAAATCTATACTTCAAGTTACAAATTTTCGATCTCTTGTATTGCTGCAATGTAATTGTAAGTAAAATTGCTAAAAATATCATTTTGAAAGATATCACCCTTAACATTTCTTAGAAGAAATCTAGTTTTTGTGTATTTCAAAAGTCAAGAAACAACCAAAAAGTGATCGTAAGGATGTGACATTAAATAGAAATTTTCCGAATGTTTTTACAACTAAAATGAAATAATCTGTAGAATTACTCATTTAAATTAAAATCAATTTAAAAACATTAATTTCAATAGGTTGATGCTTACAAATAATATCATTCATGTCAACACATATAATGACAAGATTATAAAAAGAATAATAAAAAATTATTTCTTGCTTATTAAAATGATGATTCTTTCAATAAAATCTTAATGAAGAATTAATTTCAATCTTGTTGAGAGAAACAAACGCAAATAAATGAATATTCACAATTCGCTGTATAATACTCTATTTAATACTCTTTTTAGTTAAAAGTTCTTTTCTTTTATTAAGTATTATTACTTACAAGGAAAACCTTATTTTATATAATTCAAAATCTTAAGCCAAAATTACATGAAAAATAATTATAACTTTTTTCAAATTTACTAAAAAATAAATATTTAATTGTATATTTATTGATAAAGATTGAAGTTAATTTCATCTGTATATCAATGTGTCTTTTGAAAAAAGATTAAGTCAAAGATTCAGTGAAAAACAGATTTTGTCAAAGAAACTGTGAAACACACGATAACTCAAATTGTTCACAAAAATATTTGAATTTTTCTATTTTTCATCAATTTTTTGACTTGATATTTTTTAGAAAAGATACATCGATATAATTATAAAAATTAATAATTTGCAAATTCGAACTAAATTTACTAACAACAGATGCTAATTTTTATTAATACAAACTGTGTTTTATTATTTAATTTATTACGATATTTCAATCAGTATTTTAATTATTATGAATATTCTTTAATGTTACACTGTCCGAAATAAATGTGATTTTCTTGTACATTTTGTACAATAAAAGTAATCGTAAATGAAAATTCTTGTACATGTATAAGAAAATTCTTGAAATTTACAAAATATACGTTTGGAACGTTAAGAAAATGAACAAGAATTGTATTTTACATGTACAAAAAGTGAAATTCCTGTAAATGTAAAAGAATTGCGTTGTCCGTTTTTTATGCAGTGTACATGTAATTCATTTTTTATTTTTTCTCAAACCTCGGTGTCTCAAACATATTATCAAAACAATTATATTTCAAATATTTCAAACAGTTCAAATGTATGAAAAGAAATAAAAAATAGATTTATGTATAGCATTGACGAATATTCGGCTTAAGAATGATTGAAGTTTTGATTGAAACATTTCAAGTTATTCAGAAGTAATACATTTTTGTTTTTAATAATAAAAGTCTGAGTCTTTCATTGGAAAAAATTAAACTTCTTAAATTATATTTCATTTCAAAAATTTTATGTTATCTACAAATAAATTGAAATAAGATCTTTATGAACATTGTAACTTTTGTTTCAAGCATATTGGTGATATAAAGTTTTGAAAAATTCTTGGCATTTTCGCAAGTCTTTGATATAATGAATGGGGTTATAATATTAAATATTTATGTGCAATGATATTCATCCGCTTCTCACGCAAATGATGTTCGATTTTGCGCGTTAACAAATTTAAATGTCGTCCTGATGTTATGGATTTCAATTACATAAAAGCTTTTTATTACTGCCGTATGAGATATAATTTCCATATTACCCATCCCAAAATTTGGTTAATTAAATTTATGTTGGCATCAATGTGTATTAAATTAATTCCTCTCGAAAAGTTAGTCTCGAGAGTGATCAACACTAACGTATCGTATGTTAAATAAAATTTTAGAGTATCGAATATTCAAATTTTAAGTTCCCTTTGTAGTTTAAATTTCTGAACAAGTTTTCAAATACTTTTGAATGGTTATAAAACTTAAAGCGAGTCAAGGAAAAAAGAACTGCTGAGAACGTTAGTTTCTTCTTACTTTAAGCTTTACGTGAAGTCTTTACTGAGAAACCGTGTGTAATTAATTTTAACAGCAACTATAACCTCAAAGGACTGGCCATCATACTTGAATATTCGAAGTTAAAGCACCAAGCATGTTGCTGTATTGGATCAGGTGAAATCAGAAACTTAGAACTAAATACAGTTAATTAAGAGTTGATTTTTGAAAATGCGAGACCATGATCGACGTTTGTTAATTTTTTAAATTTTGATAATCAAAATTCAAATAAAACGACGTATTAAAAAAGGAAATAAATGAGAAAAAATACTAGAAATATTACATTTTATAAAGTGTGCATTGTTATGCAATACTTCCCTTAATTTACTACAATTTTTATTTATTAGAGATTTCAATTATTTTCCTCTCTGAAGCAGAAAGAGAGCAGAAACAACTTCATCTTAGAAATGGTTAATTGAATGCGTCAACGCCTACAAAAGTAAGTTTCGCAGACACGAGTTAGCGGGTGTTTCACGCAGAAATCTTGCAAATGTAATTTACGTGGACAGGGTGATGGAAATGACGTTGAAACAATCCCAGTAGTGATCATTATTTGACGTGTTCAAGTAGACGTAACTTTGCGTGTAGGCTTCAAAAACTTCCACAAAAATGCACATAACACGTAAAAACTTTTGTACAATTAAAACGTATTTCTTTCATAATATTATATAAATTAAAATAAAAAATATACACTAGTTAGGGAAAGATAAGTCGACCATTAGTCAGATCCAATGTTTTATTTAAATGATTGAATTGATTATCTGGTCACTAATTTTGCTAAGCAGCAACTTGATAAATAGACCAATGGGTTATTATCTTGAGTGCAAAGTTAAGTCTGGTTATGGTCCAAGTTTATTAGAACATCTTTTAAAAGTTTAGATAGAGTTAATTTATGTTGTTCAAGTTTAATTAAATTGTTGAGTAATTAATAAATAAAATTTAAAATTAAGATCTGTGTACTTTATTCAATCATCTAAAGCTGAGACAAAAGTTTCGTCTACCTCTCTAGTGCTAAAATTCCAATCATACATCACTATTCTAAGTACAATATCTCACTTTAAGAAGGCCATTTTTTGACAAAAAAATGTTATCCGATTGGCAACCATAATTACCCTCTTGCTGATAAAAAGCAAAATCACTTAGCCCTGACTTAGAAAACTGCAAGGGTTTGAATTGTTTGTTTCTTTAAGTATGCTCTGTACACGTAACAACACATTGTTTAGTTCTGTAAACAGAAATGTCGAGTTACTTCTAAAAACACAAAATCATGTTTCACTTTGAAAGCCCGGAGCATTAAATTGAAAAGACTAAAAGGATTTGTGTTAAATTTAATCCAACACAGAATTGACTAATATTTGTTTATATAAAGTACCTTCCAATTAGGAAACAAACTAATTTTATCACTTGAGTTAGTTTAAGATTTACTTAATTCATTTTCCTTAACCGTACTGATCAAGAGCTTATCTCAACTTCCAGTTTGATTGATACAACTCTACGGTAGAAATTGTTTTAATAATTTTAAATTCATGTTAGTTCTACTATAACACATGATCAAAAAGCATATTATCTGCAATTTCAGTTTTGATTGTATAAATTCTCTTCTTAAAATTTAGTTCATACTGTCATTTTGTTAATCAAGTGCTTTGAAATGAAGTAAATAGTTCAGGAATATCACTGTTACCGAGTGAAATCAACTGTTACTAAAAATGCTCGAGATATAATTTGAAATTATGTTACAATGAATTATTGATGTTTTTTTTACTGAAATTTTTATCTAAAAAATTTACCAATTTTTCAATTACAATTGACATTTTATTTATGAAAACTACTAAATAACTTAAATATCACATATATAAAAGTTGATTCATTTAAAAAATTTCATTGAAATTTATCTACATTTGAGAGAAGAGAAATTGTAAAATTAAATTAAAACGTGTGCATGAATCGGAATTCAGCAAGCAAGGCTTTTTTCACTGTTTCAATATCCGGGATATTCGCACCAAGCAAAACAGATTTCTCTACGATTACGCCAACGCAAATCTAATTCATTGATGGCTGTAGAGCCGAAAATTATCAACCTTGTAAGTGGTCAGGACAGTGACCTTAAAAACAAGCCCTTCTTGATATATATTTCTATTTTTCAAATACTCTGCTTGTAATACTCCATTGTATTAACATCGTCAAATCAGTTCCAAAATCAAATACTACCTATTTCCCAATCTTTTTTTTTTCTCTTTACCCTAATACAATAATCATAATCATATTTAAAAACTCCAATTAGTTACAGAGAGCTATCAATATCAGCCCCAGATGAACAGGAAAGTGCAAACCATTTCGGTATTTCCATATCTAAATCCAAAATTTTTTTTACCTATTGCTCTTGTTTGGCTGAAAAAAATCCTGATTACACTTGATCACTTGTAAAAACAGCACATTATCACTGTAAGCCCTTTTTTCCTGCAATCACTTACATCTGCACACACGCGAACTCACTGATTGACAGCAGTTATAAGCATCCTGACGACATTTCCGTAAACTGAAAACCACTCTGCCCGAGGGAGCTAATGGACTCCACGCGGCAA
Source organism: Idris sp. 1 HC-2018 (assembly GCA_022817325.1). Lineage (NCBI taxonomy): Eukaryota > Metazoa > Arthropoda > Insecta > Hymenoptera > Scelionidae > Idris > Idris sp. 1 HC-2018. Next base: position 5,572 of record JABFPM010003189.1, read on the forward strand.
TATCCGGCGGGAGCACGTGTCGTTCCAGCAGCGAGGATCATCCGCTGGACAAAACCTTGCACAGGTAGTAACGCAGCCTGGCGATGTCCCGCTAAACAAAAAGAGAAGCCAGCTGCACAAATTTGTGCACTTCGTTACGGCAGACTCCCGGCAAGGAACGACGCCCTGTCGTCGCGATGCGGGGTGAACGCACGACTTGCGGACGTTATCCACCCTCCGACCAACACCAACAACCTTGCAGAAGCTTCTGACAGTGGTTCGCGCGCAGGTCTACCACCTTCAGTGACGCCTGAAGAGGGACAGATGGCTCACAACTGGCAGCGGACAAGGATAGCGTCAGAAGGGTGGAAATGCGAGAGAAAGCGAACCCAGAGAGAGAGAGAGAGAACGAGGGCACGGCGTTTGTGTTTATACAAACCGCCTGGCAACACTAGCGCCGCCAAGTGCAACCGGTGACTCGGCCAACTAGGGGCTCGCCGATCGAATTTCTGATTGGACGGGAAAGAGAGAGAGAAAGAGTACACTCTCGTTTACCACGGCCAAAAGTTGGATTCCCGAGGGAAAAGTGGTGTCTGAGAACATCGTCGGAGACATCGCCACGTGTTTGACCGGGTTATGAAGCGTTTCAGGGTTCAATGCTTTTTCAGTTTATAAGAATTGATACGAAATTAGGTTTTCGCTGTGTCTCGCGGTATTAAATAGAAACACAATATTCAAAAGCGTTTTAACAAGCCTGTAAATTTGCCCACTTCGGACATTTATTTGTCATTTTGACGAGTAACAAGTTTTATTGGAATAGCCCAAGCAGTGCCAGAAAAAGCAACAAAGATGACGGATAATCAGTTATTAAAAGAATTATTGATAGTTTATCTGTAGTGATACAGAAGATAAATTGGGCTGACAAATTTTGGAAAAATTCATTACAGTGAAAAAAAATCAAACTTATAAATAAATAAAAAGTATACAAATAGTTAAGGATAGTTTTTTTTTTATTAACTTTATGTAAAAATAAAAATATTGAAAAAAATTATTTGAAAAAAAAAATTTTTATCGAAATTTTTCAATTTTATTCATTCGGAAATATGTTTTTTTCATTCAACATAAAAAATTCATCTACGTGTTAAAATGTTTCTGTTTTACGGTCGCGAAAGAAAAAGAAGGATAAAAATTTAGAAAATTAGTCGAGTATTGCAGGACATATTTTACGTGTAGCAACAAAAAATTGCTTTCGTTTTAATAATTCTTAACTAGCTAACAAGCTTTATCATCAAAGATAATAATTTCTTTTTTTTTAGTCCGAAGCAATTTCCCAGCAAGTTGTTAGTGATAACGCAGTGCACTTTTTTTGTTTTTATTTTTCGTATAAAAAATTGTAGATAACATTAATAAAAAGAGCCAAACTGAAACACAAGTTAATTTAATTTACACAACAGGACTGGCATGGTAATCAAAAAAAAATCTACTCATTGTTCTCGACTTTCAAGTGATGACATTTTTTTTTAATTCCATCAGGATATCCTAATTTTCTCATTCAAATCGTCCAAGTTGGCATACTTTCAACGGCTGCTCCGAGCGTAAATTGACTTTTGTCATGAAACGCGACCATTACGTTCATTTCGATAGCAAATAGTTATTCAACTATATTCAAAATTTCTTTCCATTCATTCGTAATTTAATAGCACTTTATTCAGTGCTTTTAAGCTTATATTATCGTAAAACAAAAGACAGCAAAATTTACTAATATCTAAATTCAAAAAACTATTTCAATAATTTTGATTAACTACTTTTTTTGAAATCGTTTGCTTTTCAATTTCAAATCAAACTCAATTTCTAACGACTATTTGCAGTAAAATTTCCTGTTGAACAACATTTTTATTTTGATTAGCTGTTCATTCAAGCACCGCCTGAAGTGAACCTTGTCGTCGAAGGGTTAACGACACGTCAAGCACACGTGTTCGTTCAAGGATCATCACTGCGATCCCTTCCTCGCTTTAAGGCACGCACTCTGTGACAATTCCTTTTTTACAAATAAAATTTCGGTGCTTTGCCAGCTAGATAATGTTTCTCCATTCTAATTATCTGTGTTTATTAACTGAACATAACAGCTCAGCCTTCTTGGATGCACTTTTTTTCTCTGTGTAAAAGCACAGGGAGTTGCACAAAAGTGAAAACGAGCGTGTCAAATTTCGTTATGCGCCGTGTTATTTCGCTCACGTGACAGCAAATCAATCGTTAAGTATTGTACACTTGAAAGCACGTTCAGTTTCAAGCAAAAGTATGCACGTTTACGAGTGAAAAACACTTTATATTAATTTATGTATAAATATTAATGTTCCTCTTCCTTCATGTTTTCTTGATGATTCTCACTACGCAAAATGCTGGGTAATTTGTTATCCGTGTCTGAACCTAAACTTTGCTCGTCGTTGTTTTAACCGTACACAATTCGCATATTTTATAATTACGCCGTAAACATACAGCGGTAACAAAAACAAATTTACTTGTGATGGATACAAAGTCATGCATTATCATGTTGTAATATTTAGTTTAATACAATTAATTCTCACAATATTCATTGCAAAATGCTGATGTTATCAAGAATTTCATACATTAAACATGATTGTATATAACTGAAAACAAATATATTATACTCAAAAGCATACAATTTTAATTAAGGAAATATACATTTTTATACAATTATTATTAATAACTTAAAATAATTTTCTATCAAAAAGGAGAAAAACTATTTAAAAAAATAGAATTTCAACAAAAATCATAAAATCAAATTTGTTATCTAACGAGAACAAAAAAAGTTGTAATCGAAACCCGTTTTTTAATTTTCCCAACTTTACGCTCACATTAATTTGTAAAAAATGATATTCCTCCCTGCAAAACTATTACCAACTAATTTAAACTTTCAAACACGTTTACGTAATAAGCTCTGAGGCAACGAAAATGTATATCTACGACTCATTAAAGATTCATCGGTAATTTTATATTTAATTCCAGCAGGAAAAAGCCTCGATACACAATTTGCTCTTGAATTAAAAAAATCCACTCTGTTGTTTCGGTCATTCCATTTTGTGAAAGCGAAAAAAGTAAAAAAAAAACAAAACAAAAGGCACGTAACTCGTCATTTTGCTTCGTCGTTTATGGCCGTTTCACACGAAAAGTACGCGCCGTCTCAAGGGTGCTAAACCCTTCTACTTTGCTAAGAAGGTATCGACTTGTCCTAGACCTTTCTTGCATGCAAAACGCTTTGCACTCTTCACCTTACGCCGTAGCGCGCTCCCATTACCGAAAGCCCTTCATGTCGCTGACGTACATTCAATATATATATATGTAATTATGTATATACATATATATTACTTTATCTTATCACATTTTCTTAGAATTTGTGACAATTCTTATCTTTAAGAGTTTCGTTTTATATCACAGTGTTACAACACTGATCCATTGTTCAAAATTCCTGAAACAAGTGCGATTTAAGTTTGCTATAGAATTTCACTTTTGAATTTGTGCATCTTAAGAAACCACAAATTTGCTGCCGGACGTCTGATTGCGTCTTTCTTATAAAAGATTTATAGATGTAAGTCCAAAAGTTGAAACAAATAAAATAAGATTGTCCCAAGTTTTTGTTAAAAGTTTCGAACGAAAGCCAGATTGCGTTTATAAACAAAAGCGAATCATACGAATTCCCGAAATTCAAAGTTCTGGCAAAGTTTACAATTATTTATAATATGCAAGAAAGCAGATGTTCAAATCATTATAAATTTTATATTTAATATTTTATAAATTTATTTTTATACAAAGAGATTTATTTATTTATTATTATTACTTTTTTTAAAATAATTTAATTTTCTAAGTTACAGTGAAATTATTGCATAATTAATTTTGTGATAATATAGTGTATTGTAATGAATCATTGTTTAGAATGCAGTACTAGTATAATCCTGAGTGGAAATTCTATCAGTTCTAATGTCCGATTCTGATCAGGCAAAATGTATCATTATCTGAGCTCAATCAAATTCTAATAGAGTTGGTAATATTAAATCAAATGACTACCTGTTTAAGCATGTTTTGAATTGTTTCCTGTTTATGAATACCATTAATAATAATCCCAAATTTGTTTATTTCGTTTGAAAAACAAATTATTTGGCGGTGTCTTCAGTAATCTTGATATGTATCCCTTAAAACAGATTCTTTGTACCAACAAAATAAGCAGAAAAATGAAAAAATTGCTTATTTTTTATCTACTATCCGAGTAAGACCTGCATAAAATGCAAAAATTTAGTTTAAAATAGTCAACGATTATCATGTTTACTCAATACATACTTTTAATAGACTTATAGATTAAAGAGTTTGCAGAGCTAAAAAATTCTTCGAAGGCATTTTTATTAATTCAATTTAGACTACGTGATGAAAATTTCAAACAAGAAAGCTAAGTGGACTGAATTGAGAATTTTTTCTTCGCTCGAATACCTCATTTAAATATGAGCAAATAAGTGATCGTTATAAAGTCGCAGACAATATTACATAAAAATTGTCAATTAATAAATGTTTCTAAGAGTAACTTAATTTGGTTTAAAGTATATGTACCAAATTTATATAAAAAATTAACCAAATTGTATATAATTAAATTATATGACATAAAAGAGAAATGGGTTACGTAACTTATTTTGATACAAAATGATTTCTTTACAGCAAAGATGTTAAACAAGATTTTAAATATTTACAATATAAAACAGTTTTTCTTTTTAAATTACCAAATAACATTTTGCAACACTTAAGGATTAAATTGAATGTAAAAGCTTAAACACAGTTAGAAATTTAACAAAAAATGAAACAATTTTTCGAGCAATGTAATCAAAATCAAGCATTTTGAATCAAATGTAGAAATGAATTCCACTTATATTTCAATCTCCAACAAAATTATAACTACTAATTTCAATTAGATTCTTGAAATGAAATGAAAAGAATTATCGCGATATAATATGTTCTATTAAAAATGTAAATGGTTCTCTGAACTCTATCCATTGCAAAAGACTCGACATAGTTGACAGAAAATACTCAAACTAAAATTGCAATCCCTACTTCAGTAGCAAGAGAAGTGCACTTTCAATTTTAAACTTTATTTCACAATTATACATTTTCAACCCACCTTCTTAATAGATTCAGAATCTTCAGTTATGATTAAATTTTACCTGAATGAAGGCACACATTTGAAAAGGTTACAGTATACTTCGTACTTTTTTGGTTTCAGTTTTCCTGCAATTTTGCTTTTCTTGTTTCATTTCTTCGTCTTTTCTTGTTAAACCGACAGTCGAATTTTAGTGGCCAAATTTAAATTTATATTTCAAATTGTACAAAAAACGTTTTAAAAAAATAATTTAATTACATCATTTTGATCAAATAATGTCAAATATAAACAAAAAAAGCTGTATTTTTGGTCCCAATTATGTAAGAAAAGTCGAAATATATTGTATATCAATTTCTATTTTTTTTTGTTTTTACTTTTTTTGTTATTATTATTTCTGGATACATTTTACTTTCTGTTGTCATCAGTCTGCATTGACTCATATATGAAGTGACCTCGTAAACTACCTACCCTAACGGTTGTACTCCGAGCAACCAACTAAACCGCCACACCCCTTAACACAAATCACACTACCTACGCCCCGGTGGCAAATACAATGCGACTAGAGAATGGTAACAACGTGCGAGGAAAACTTACGCAAAATACGACGACGCTGACAAAGAAGACGACAAAAACAGAAATTACGTTCTGATACAATGGCGATAACGCTTTCGGAAACAGGAAGGACATTTCACTCGTCAGAAATAACCTGACACAGATCAGTCTTGTTTCCATTCATTAACATTCGTTTGCAGATAAAGCACATGTCGAGAATGTCATTCAATGGCTATCAGCTCTGATAAGTTTCTTTGATTAGATGGTTTGATTCACAAAAAAAGTTCTTAAATTATCAGAATTTTAACGATGACATTTTTTAATTAAAAATAATAACTTACTTTGTCAAATAAGAATTATTGTTCATATTGGAATAATTTTTTTTGAAACTACATCAGTGAGAAAAAAAACGTTCAATCGTTGTAATTGATGACAATAGCTCTATGAAGTTTCGAGACTTCCGATTTTTTGCAACAGAGAACAAAAGTAATCTTTACTTACAAGTATCATAAAACTTTTTTAAAACATAGTTTTTATCAACTTATTCTCTGTAGTAAAAAACATATCATCGCTTATTTGGTTTATAACAAAGCCCGCATATAAATGGTGCAAATGAAACCAGAAGTTTGAATTGACTCAAACCACTGTCATTTCAAGTTATATAATTAGAAGTTTTGGACGGACCTCTTATACATCACAGTTTGCAGCTAATTGTTTTGTTTGTTAAAAAAACGTTGTATTATGAATAAAAGTAAAACGAAGTTAAAAAATTACTGAAAATACTTTTTCTTTAATACAAATATTTTCATTATTTAATGATGAAATTTGCATTGCTATAAGCAAATATTTTGAAATTATTATTAAAAACTTGTAATTTACAAAATTCGTCCATAAATATTCATATATTTTGCTTGAAATTTGTAACCACTAATCTTTAGGTTAGTCATAAAAACTTGAATTTAAAAATCTCTAATGTGAGACATAAATTTGAAATCGTTCATAGTATGTCAAAAGTTGAGCAAAACGATGATGAGCTTGGCACGCCCTGTCAAGCACAAAGAGTGGAAAAGATTTAAAGGGAAAGAAAGCGTTATTCGTAGACTCAACCGGGTAGACAAGTGCACCGCCTGGCACAATAAAGTGTAAAGCAGAAAACAGCCTGATGACTTAGGCTTCTCTGCGTCTCATTTTACAAAGTAGTCCATTTTTATATTATTTACCGTGACTTTACTCTCTTTTTCGCAGCTCTCTTCTTATCCGCAAATAAAGTAACTCATCTTTAAAGATTAAAAATAAAGAATAAATTGCGTGACCCAGTTTCATCGTAAAATGATATAAAACCTTTGTTACATCAGGCTAAAAAATTGCCTCACAAAATTCATTATTAGTGCTGCAATTCGAAGCGTAAAAATGTTTGAAAGATGATTGATAGTATCATTCAAAATTAAGAACTCAACAGGATCATTTCACGGTTGACCGCTCTATCGAGCCAATTTCACTGAATAGATATGTAAAAAGCTTTTGAATTGCAAAAAAAAATTCTCGATTCATTCTCAAACTGCAAATTATTTTAAAGCTCGTCAAATTTATAATATCCAAAATTCTTTAAATACTTTTCTAGTTTGTGCAGTACAAGAAAGTAATTTAAAAAGCTGTAATAGATATTTAATTGAACCAACCAATTAGACTATTCAATTTAGCTCGATTGATCTATTACAATCAATTATCACAAAATATAAGTTGCATTTAATAGTTATACAAATCTTTACATTCCAAATAATTATACTATTCTAACTAGCAATTTCAAATCCAACTGAAAACGTATACAATTAGAGAAATAGAACACGTCAAAATTAATACTAGAATTGCACTGGAAATATAGATAGGGCTAATAGAGATGCAACACTACTTGTTTCCAAGTTGCATTTCTTGCTAATACTGAAAATTTTAGTTATTTAACAAAGTAATTATAAGAAAATTGTGTGTTTTAAGTGATTAAACAACATACAAAAGCACATCTCAATTTTTTTAAAACATGTAAATTATATTAATGTAATTTTATGAAACCAAATGTTTTTAAATATCCATCCGCAAAACCAACAACAAAAATGAATTTCATAAATGCTATTAAGAAACCTCATAAAGCTTATCGGGTAAGTGTGTTGTCAACATTTGACTATCTCGTAACTTAAGTTTTGGTCTTTACCACAAATCTTCATTTATAGTTCACGCTGGTCAGATTCCAAAATGTGAAAGCAGCCGCAACGCAAACTTATTTTTGCATTAAACACACGTATGCGATAACCAAGTCGTCTGAGTAAATGCTCCTTCACAATGGACACGAAAAGTAATACGTTACGCAAACGCAAGCGTTTGAACGCACCAGCTTGCGTAGCACAAATTGATTGCAAATTTACTTTTTTTTGTAGAATTCGAATCAATTTTTTTTTCATTTTTACAAAATAAATAGCAAAGTAGATTAAGAATTTCGATCAAATTAAATATATTTGTTTTAATTAAACCTTTAATAGTTCGACTTGCTGAAAAATGTTAAATTTGAAATTTAATTAAAAACCGAGAGATTTGAAATTTTGTTCTAAAAAATCTTTGAACATTTTCAAAGTTTTTCAGATAATGCATATATTTTTTAAATCTAAAAAAATGTTAGTTTTGTTAGTTTTAGTGTTAGTAGTGTTAAAAAGTTGAAGCTTAAAAATATTTTTTAAGAATTGAATTTGTATAATTAACCAGCTAAGAGATAAGAACAAATTATGAATCTAGGAAATTAAAAACAACTCAACCAAATTTGTTGAAGAATTTTTCCATTTTGATCTTTGAAGGAAAGAGATTGTCAAAATATTGTATGAGCTGCAGAGGATTTGAGCATTTAAAAATAGTGTAAAAAAGTGGAAAGAGCATTCCAAAATCTTAGACAATTTTTTTGACTATTCCAATAACTTTATTCTCGTTTTTTTTCATTCTCCAATAACACTTGTTGAACAATAAGTCGAAGCCTGAATTATAAAGTGGGCGAGCTAAATACATGGGTAGCACTTTAACTGTATTTCGCAAAATAAAAGTAACTGTAGTTAACAAATCATTAAATATAACGTAATATATTTTATATCTAGCACTTTAGTTGACTAAAAAATAATTTCAATTGCTTTCAACTTGTACGTATTGTAATAAATAACTGTTCTTTAAATTTTAATAGACCGCATTATTAGACATATATAACTTTGCTAAACATTCTCATAAATATGTAATTAAAAAAAATTTTAACACATAAAATTCTGATATTTTATAACTCATAACTTAATATTTAGTATAACATTGTTGTACCATAAGTTTTAATTTGCAATTTTAGATAATTTGTACTTGAATTGTACGCGTTTTCTTTGCAATTCAAAATGTACAATTTATTTTGAAATAACAGCATTAATTTTTTCTTTGAATCTCTTTTTTATTTTCTTATAATTGTGAAAAAAAAACTAAAATTAAATTTCACAAAAGTATAATTTGAATCTTCGTTTTTTGAAAAATCAGTGTGAGAAGGAAAAAAGTCTGATCTGCTGTCTTTTTTTCTAAT
>JABFPM010003190.1:0-14849 GCA_022817325.1 Idris sp. 1 HC-2018
AGGTCTCATTTTTCAAGTATAAAAGGATAATGTACCCAGAAGTGATCCTTAGATATTAAATAAGTTTTAAATTCTGTCATGAACATAGTATGGTGTTTTTTAATTAAAAATTGCAATTGATTTATCATCCCTAGGGTAATTTTTGGAGAGAATATTATATCCATGCAATCAAGTAATAATAATATTACTTGCCATTTGTTTTTTATAAGTACTGATGGCAGCCTTGTTTGATGCAACAGCTATCAAAAATGGTTGACTCGTTTTCCTTTCAATGTATTCTAGTGGAATTTCTATCTGTAAATATTAAAGATAGAAATTGTTAGTAATTAATGTCACAAACAAAACATCAAGACAAAGTAAATATAACCTTAAAATCATGGCACACGTAAAATTATGCATTTAAGAAATTCATTTAATTTTTTATTACTTAAGTAATAAGCAAATTGTTGAAACAGTTATTTTTATGAAGTATATCTGTTCTTATATATTTAAACTATGTACAAACCTGCACTGACGAATTCATCAAAACTTGGATTTTGTACGCTGTGCACAACTTTCACCCATACTGTTTTGTCCTCAAAAGTTACTCTTTTTAAAACGAATTTGGACTCCATCGTATCATAAGTTGAAAATTTCGAATTTCGCAAAAATACGAAGTCAGTGAAGCGAGCTAGGCGAAAACATACTCAGCTGAGCTGTTTTTGTATACCAAAGGTGCGCATGCGCAACACGTAACAACACTTCGGTAGATGTGCTTTTTTTGACTGTTGGGAGAGGAGTTAGAAATACACGATTCACACCGTAAGGAGTTGAAATTTTAGTCACTCACTGTACGGTGATTTTTGTTGCAACTAACTGTAATTTCGAACACCTCTCGGGGAGTTGATTTCACTCAATAAAAGTGTTAAAAATCAACTCCCCAATACTTCACACCTCACATCGTCGCTTTCACTCCCAGGAGTTTGTTACTGTGTAGACATAATTATTCATGGTAAATCGTGATTTAAAATAAATTAATTTAAAAAAAAACACTTCACACAAGAACAAAAATTAAACAAGAAACATAAAAACTGATTGAGTTCCGTTTAAAAAAACTAATATTAACATATAATGATAATTTGAGCCAAATTTTCTAGAAGACGACGCAGATTATAATCATATATGTATAATATGTAAAGATTCCTACAGCAGTTATGTATTGGAACCCAGTGATTATTTGATTTTATGCGAGAAATGTTTAAATGCAATGCTTCATCGAGTTCGAATGTATTCTGACAGAGAGAAAAGAAGATCGCAGGATACTAAATCCTAGCTTTGGAATATTTAAATGCCCACTTTGTTCACAGCCTGCCAAAAATGTTACTAGACCCAAGAGGCCTATTGCATAAATTAATTTTTAACGCGATGCCGAAAGGAAATTCTTTGCCTCTCTCTTATTTTTAGTGATATTTTAAATTATTTGATTGTTTTAATTAATTTAAAAAAAACAGCCATGTACCGGTGTTGACTAGGGATGGGAGAATTTTATAAACTAAAAAACAACAACAAATGTAATAAATTACGTGAATAATTTCAAAAATATGAACAATTATCGTGCTTTTGAAACTACTTTCACAGTTTTTTTTATATTTGTTGTTGTTTTTTAGTTTATAAATTTTTCCTTAGTTCATTCTTTCTTCTAAAGTCAACATCGATATATGGCTGTTTTTTTTTAATTGATTAAAACAATCAAATATGTATTTACATTTATTTATAATTATGTATTTTCTTCAATGTACTAAATCTATTCAATAGTATATTACACCCCAGCCATGATTTAATAATAATTAAATGTAAAGAAATTATGTTTTTTTTCAAATTAAAGTTCAGACTTTTAGAAGAAATTTGTATAGAACATGCACTAAACAATTAATTTTTAAGAAAAGAACAGCATCAAATGAAATTGTTAGAGGGAGCAAGGAGAAGTGTGGGTGGCAGAAGAGGGAGCGGTGTCCTACTGAACACTTTTTCAAGCATCGTTAGCACTGGTGCTGAACTTCCTACTTTAGTCGTGTACATGTTCTCCAGCACTAAGATACGTCGTACAATATACTAAAAAGTGCGTCATTCTTTTTTTCCTATAGTGCTTCAGCTTTCACTTTAATTTACATTATTTTGAAAGTTACATTTTCATACTTTTAAACCTTGTTATTATCAATTTTGAAATTCTCTATTTTTGTGTAGAAAAACAAACAATGCTGGCAAAAAGGTGTCATCAAGCTCTTGGATCGTCTACTCTAAGAAAATTTAAGTTATTAAAAGGTTTGTGAAAGTTGTTGTGGCACGAAGAAATCAATAAAACGGTCCAGATGACTTATACATCTGTGCGCAAGACTTTTACGGATAAATAATCTAACTGATATATTATGATATTATTTTAACTTATTTTTCTATTATCACTAAATTTGTATGTGAATAAATTAAAATTAAAAAAATTATAATGAAAGTTTATAAATTACAATTTATATTTTTCAAATTATTTTTAAATAACAAATTCATTATTAAAATTATAACATATGATAACATGATAATTGTGTTTCGTTTAAAAAAATATTTATTGTTCCCTTAGTTCATTATCAAAGATGTTTGATTAAGTTCATTATCAGCTATTGTAAATAAAGTTTTTAATATGAAGATGTAAGTTTTCTAATTGCTTTTTTATCAGTTATATCATTTTGTTTAGTTCACTCATTAATTTTAAATTGTTAATTTAAACAATCTTATTATTAAATTTAATTTCAATGAAATAATAGTTTTTTTTATAATTTTCACTTTACACAAAATTCCTAAATTTAATTTTATCATTAAAACTACTCAATGTTATATTTTTTATCATATGAGAATTAAGATATAAAAAATTACAAATTTTAAATTATAATTCTCATATTTTTTATATATATTTTTTCATATCTCATTGCCTATAAATATTGATACATAAATATGTAAATGTGAATAACTTTTTTATTGAAAAATATGAATCAGAAACATAGTAAAAGCTAATAAGTATTTTATTAAAAGTAATGCTCGAGTTCCGAGCATTTACATTATACGGTCCAATTGGTTTCATTTAAACCTAATTGTTCAATTCTCGAATGAAGGGCACAGATAATTTTTTCTAGACACTTTGTCAACGTCAAAACACTCCTGATTTCAGTGCAAAAAATAAAATAATTTGTCCAATTATTCGTCCGAACAGATGGAAATGTTTGCTGGTCGAGATGCTTCTCAGGACCATTACCTGAAGAACCGCACAAGCCGGTTGTTGTGACAGAAATTCCCGGACCTCAGACTCAAAAATTGTTTCAGGAACTTAATAGCATACAGGTAATTAAAAATATTTTTTTATATTCCACTTGAAGTCCTAATTTCTGAATTTTTCAGCAAGCCGGTTCGGTTCAACTTTTTGCCAATTATGAAAAATCAGTAGGAAATTATCTAGCCGACGTCGATGGGAATGTTTTATTGGACTTATATATGCAAATTTCATCAATGCCTTTAGGATATAATCATAAAGCTATGTTGAGCACACTGAACGATCCTCATAATCAGGTTCACAAATTTCTGAAAAGGGATCATCCATAAAATACGTTCACATTTAGGAGGGGAGGAGGGTTCTCGAAGTTGTGACAAAGCATATTTTCACTATGTAAAAGAGGCGAAATAAGCGTGACGAAGGAGAAGGGGGGGGGGGGTGTCAAATATTTAGCCATTTTAACGAACTTATTTTATGGATGATCCCAAAAGAAAAAAAACTAGGATTATAATTATATATATATATTTTTTTTTCAGAGAACAATAGTAAACAGACCAGCTTTAGGAGTATTTCCTGGACACGACTGGCCTGGAAAATTAAAGTCTGTGTTTCTCAAACAAGGAGTAAGATATATTTATTTTATTCAAATTATAATTTTTTATAAAATATTTTATTTTTGAGTTAAATCCTCAAATTATATTTCAGATTGCCCCTCCAGGAATGTGCAATTTAATGACAATGATGTGCGGTTCTTGTTCAAATGAAAATGCTTTCAAAAACATTTTTATGTGGTATGCTGGAAAGGAACGACACAATGCCCCATTTACCAAAGAGGAAATGGAATCTTGTATGGTGAATCAACCTCCTGGTTCTCCAAAATATTCTATTCTGTCTTTCAAAGGTACATATTTTTGATTCTAATAAAGCTACATTTTTATATTTCGAAAATAAAATAAAGTGGCGAAAGAATAAATAAGCTACAGGGTAAAAATGACCGGTTGAGTTTTGGTCTAAAATTTAAAATATTCCATTCATTATTATTTTTATAACATGAAAAATGGCTCTTTTACCCCATTCTACTCCAATAATGTATTAATTTTAAATGAAATTTGCAGGCGCTTTTCATGGTAGAACCTTGGGTTCCTTGTCCACAACTCACAGCAAATACATTCACAAAGTTGACGTGCCTGCTTTTGACTGGCCAATAGCTTCTTTTCCTGAATACAAATATCCTCTGAAAGAAAATGTTAAAGAAAATCAGAAAGAAGATGAAAGATGTTTGGCAGAGGTACACTCACTTAAAACCAGCGAAATCACTCAAAGAAATTTTATTAGTTTAAATGAAGGAATTTAATTTCAGGTAGAGGATTTGATTGTGAAATATAAGAATGAAAAAAAAGTGCCAGTCGCAGGTGTCATTATCGAACCTATTCAAGCTGAAGGTGGAGATAACCATGCATCACCACAATTTTTCCAGAAACTCCGTCAACTGACCAAAAAAGTATAACATTAAATTGGCGAAAACAAATTTCCTTAAATAATTTATTAAATGTAACTCAAATTTTAGCATGGAGTTGCTCTTTTAATTGACGAGGTGCAAACTGGAGGTGGTCCGACCGGAAAAATGTGGTGTCACGAACATTTTGAACTTGAATCTCCACCTGACATAGTTACTTTCAGTAAAAAGATGCAGTTGGGAGGATATTATCATCTTCCAGAATTGAAGTACATTATTGTATTCCATTTTTTTTGTTTAATAAGAAAAGTTACAACAAAATGTTTAAAATTACAGGGCTAGTCAGTCATATCGAGTCTTCAATACTTGGATGGGAGATCCTGGCAAAATTCTTCTCTTGGAAGCTGTTTTAAATGTGATGTTAGAGGAGAACTTATTAGAACGTGTTTCAAGAGTTGGAGATTATACTATGAATCATCTGCTTGCACTCGAAAAGGAGTTCCCTCACATGATTAATTCCACTCGAGGTCGAGGCACTTTTATTGCTTTTAACTGTGCAACTGCAGAGCTTCGAGATGCAACTATTAAGAAACTTTTACAAAAAGGTACAAAATTTGCATCTGAAAAATTAAATTTTGAGGGATTATTGTTAATAATTTTATAATTAATTTTGAATTAGGAATTCAATGCGGTGGCTGTGGAGTTAAAGCCGTTCGTCTTCGTCCGGCATTGACATTCACCGAGCACCATGCGGACATATTTTTGGATGCACTTAAATCAATTTTGAGGCAATAAATCTTTTAAGTGGAACCATTTATCAATCCAGTGTCTTCCAAATATTTATCGTGATTACAAAAACAGTAGTCTTCCAGTATAAATAGATGGATCTTTTATTTTTGTACAGTGGTTCTCACGAGTGATGGCAAATATTCTATTTTTTTTCTATTTTAAGTTATCTATATACAGAATTCTATTATATAGAAATACTAAATGATGAAATATTTAAACTGATATTAGTTCAAAGTACAATTGAATTTTGTGACAATATTTTATTTACTATTATTTCAATTTATACAAATTTGTCTATTTATTTATATGTTACAATTTTTTTGCAATTATTACATATTTTACTTGAGGCAATATCAATTATTATAAATAAGTACAAACTGTATTTATATCAATAATTACAGTAATGATTTGGATCATTATAACATTTATATTTATGAAAATAATATTACAACATTTTTTATTGAAATATTTAAATATCACTGTGCGTATTATAAATAATCATTCCGTTGATATTAAAATGTTTGTAATTATATGACATGTATGTATGTAAAAAAATACAATGTTCTGATGTTGAAAAAGATTATATTTTCAAAAATCCTTAATACTTTAATTTCATATTATAAATTACATAAATAGATGTCTTATGTTGCAGTAATAATTTTTTTTTCTTATCTAAGTAAAATGATTTTCGTTGTCCTGAATAAAAACTTCTGTTTATATACACAATTAATAAAAAACTATGGAAGAACTATTTTTTTACATTTTTCGTAAAAATATTGTACGTAAACAAGAAAAATCATCTATTTTTAAGAAATCGTTTCTTTTTCTAAAATTTATTTTCAATTATATATCAGAAGCAGATTTGTGCAGTTGAAAATGTTCGATTCATGTTAATTTACAAATCAAAATTTTTCAAAGAGCCATATCAATTGTATGAAAATTTTATGAAAAAATAAAGTTCAATTATAAAAATAAACTGTAAAATCGTTTACATTTATTAGAGTTATATATACCTATATCTGTAAATGCAATCTGTATAAAAAACGTATTCAAAATTAAATATAGGGATTTAAAAATGTATCAAAACACTTATTTATTTGTAGCTTATGATTCTTCGTTCCATTCTTCATTATTTTGTTTAGTTCCAAGACCGACGTTTGTAAAAATATCAAATCCCTCGCGCATCGAAAGAGCACCTTTGACGTCACTTTCTGTAATGACTGGAGAGCTTCTATTTTGACTGTAAAATCAATAGTTTAAATTAATAATGAGTTTTCTTTCAAAATCCTGGTGTAATAAAATGTAAATTACCTATCATCGTTATTACATCTTTCTAAAGCTTGAGCATGAGCCAACCGAACGACATCGCTCACTAAACATTGCAAACTCTGTAAAAAACCAGATTCAATTTTATTTTTCTTTTTTTTGTATTTAATTGTAACAAGTTTATTACAATATATATACCTGCATTATAACTCGAGCCGCTGCACAGTGTTTAATTCCTGGAAATATTGTTTCATTATTTAATTTAACGCCACTGCAATCTCTAATGGTTTCCGATACAAAGTAATAAAGTGATTCCGATTCGCTGGGCACTTCTAAAAATTTCGACTTATCGTTTACAGTATTTGATTCTGATGAAGTTCGCATCTTATGATTTTCTAAAAAAAAATAATTAAATTAAATTTTACTGCTAAAATATTGAAACTGAAATTAATACAAATATCGAAGTGATTTAATACTTTTTAAAATAGGATTTTCGTTGGTGACATTTTCAATGTCAACTTCAACATCAGAATGCGATTCATTATCAGCTTCCAGTTTGAGAAACCAGTCATCGATTTCCATTAGTTCAGTTCTAGTACATGAAATTGTATTTACAGGATTTGGCTCTTTTGCTACACTTTTCATTGACGTTTTTCGATTAGTATACGATATTATTGGAGTGTAACCGTATTGCCTTGCCCAAACCATTATTTCTCTCATAGTCCATAACTCATCCTCTGAAGAAACAAGTTTTTTCAAAAATGACCTTATTATCTTTGCTCGATACCACTGGAACAAAATTTTAAATCCACATTAAAATCTCTGTATAAGAATTTACATAGATTACAATGAGCAATAATTTATTTATTTAAGATTATGACAAAAATATTTATGAACTTATGCACCTCAATGTATTTTTGTTTTCCCACATTATATTGCATAAATTCATTTAAACTCGCACACGAATACGGATGTAATTTTTTATATTCTGGATCAGCTGCCTCTGCAGTTATTATAGGAACTCTTTTTATAATAAGTTTTACAAGACTTACGACGTCTGTAAATTTATAGTTATTGATAAACCTGAAAATTAAATTTTATTATTTAAAAAATTAGTTTTTTACATTCAAATAAAATAAAAAATTAGTATTCAAAATTGCAAACCTCATTGTCTCTTCCCAAATATCCTTCTTCGTTAATTTTTGTTTACTCCAGTTAATTTTATTTTTTTTATCTTTACAAGAATCGTCCATTATTTCTGTCGTCCCATTTCTAAAACCATCCCTAAATTCGTCAACTATTTGTAGTGCCGGTATATTTGAGTTTGGATTAAATATACAGGAATTAGCAGTCGATAACGAAATTGATTTTGAGTTAATAGTAGACTTAAATACTCCAATTTTGTTAGTCAAATCACTTTCCAGTATACTTTTGTTATTTGCAACAATTTTTGACGAATTTGTTGGAATTAATTGATTATTTTTCACCAACAAAAGCTGTTTCTTTTTCGGCTCAAAGTCTTTTGGAATTGTTATGTTCAGTGGCTGCATTTTGCTCGGACAATTTTCCAAACTCTTTGCCATATTTGAAACAGTTTGAACTGCATTGATTGGTTGATCTGTGTGTGACACAACATCTGCCAGTTCCTGCTCGGTCAAATTCTGAGTACCATTACTCTGTAAAATAGTATTCGTTTCGTGGGTTTGATTATTCTGATGCTTTTTACAATCGCCATTGGGCAGGTGAACAATAGTTCGATTGTTATCCACCACGTAATCCATCAAAGCATAATCGTGCTCGTTTCTTATGCAAAGTTTCAAAATGTCAAAATTTTTATCTTGTGGCAATTTATTTCCATTATGTAAATTCATTCCATTTTCAACCTGGGCTTTATGATTTGTGATTTTCGCATTTTCCGTGCACGATTCTTCTGCTTTTGTTTGTTCTTTGGTTTCGGAGGTTTGACTGCAAACAATCGATTTGGAAGATTGAAGCCAGATATTGTAAACAGTTTCTGATCCTAAAAAGTATTCAATTTGACGATTAAATTAATTTGTTTAATAATTCTAAATGAGAAAGACAAATTCTTATCAACCTAGAGTTTGAAGGCCTGTGTACGTTTGATCCAGTTTTAAATAGTGTATCAAATCTTTTGGTTTGTTTAAGTGATTTTTAAAATGCAACTGGATACGAACTGGAAACTCGCCCCAACCACGTCTTGTCAGATGAAACGGTGATGATCTGAAAGCACAACAAAAATTTATCTATTTGGGGTACATTTGTTACCCAGTCTGTGCTTTACGTATAGTTTTTATAAATTTAAGTTAATTTTACTTTTTTAGTTAAAAGTAATATTTTGTAATTTGGTAACAATTACTTCAAAATATATTTTAATCATATTCTTCATTAAAAACTGTTAATCGATATTGAAAATTGAGGTACTTTTGTTACCCAGTTAGTGCTTTATGATAAGAAAAAATAAACTGATGCTTCTAGGATTAAATAAAGAAATTGTCTTTCAAAAAATTAAATCACACTCACGTAATTTCCACAACATCGTGCGGCTTGTAAGTGGGATGCAAAAAAAATCTAACTTTCGATAAAAATTCTCCGACGTCCACTTCATTTTTAATACTTCTCACGTAAACCGTCCACTTGTGACTAGCAGCGTCATCCCGCCATTCCGGTGGTATCCATTTGGAAATGTTTCCGATGACAACTTTTCGTAAGAATTTATTGTGCAGACCCCGCGAAGGGGCCACGGCCTCGGGACTTGAACTTTTTGGCGGAATGTAGCGAGGAATTTTTTTTGGCGGCTCACTTGGCTCGGAATCATTTTCACAGCTTCGTTTGCTGGCATTGTTTTCTGTCTGATTGTTGTCGTGCTTTGAAGTAGACGGTTCGCTGACAGCAGATTTTCGGGGATCAACGTCGATAAAATTTGTCTCGAAAACTCTGGGTCGTTTGCCTACGAGCTGCTTTATTGCAGGGTGAATTCGTGTCTGCTTTGATTCGGTTTGCACTTCCGGTAATAGACATTGTTTGCGAGCGTAATAGTCGGTGACTATGAAGTAGCGCAGCAAGTGAAGAGTTTTCAGTGACTTTTGAAGACGATCTTGAATTTCGAGCACTTCTTTTTCTTTAGCGTCAATTTCTTTTGAAAATTCTTGATTGAAAATTTCTCTTAATTTTCTTGCAGTAGAGGCTCGAGCTAAATATAATTAATTTATAATGAAATAAAAAAATATAATGATTTTTTATTAACAAAATCAGTTTATTTGATTTGATCCTAGTTTTATAAATTCAATTAGAATTATTTTTATGTACATAAGATAACATTTTTATACTCAATAATATTTTACAATTATAAAATTAAAAATTGGTTACGACAACAACAAAGTACTGTATACAAAATTAATTATTTTATTTGAAAAACAATTTTATTAGTATTTATTTGATGTGTTATTTAATGGATTAATAATTTGTTTGATATATTAAATTTTAAATGTGAATTTTTAATTAAATAAATTTTATTTTTACAAGGAAATTAATTATTTTAATCTCTAAATATTTAATACAATTTAATTTTGAAACTTATAATATTAAAGTAAAACAATACTATATTATGCGAAAAGTTTGTCTGAAAAAAAAGAGTTATCTGTTAAGTCAACATTCAAAAGCTGACAGAGATTTTGTGATTGTAAATATCTGAAAAGATTCATTGTTAACTTATAAAAATCTTAGAAGATTTTGATTTGTTGAGAATTTATTACAAAAAAATGTATTATGTACTTTTAAAAAACAGATGTTTTTTATAGCATTTCGTACATTTTCAACAAAAAAACTCGATTTGTAATTTATGTTAAAAAAATAAATATATAAAAATTCAAAAAACAATTCATAAAGTAACAATTATTGAATAATTTCGATAAGAATTTAATAATAGAACTACTCGTATGAAATTAAATTTTACTAAACAATTTTAAACTAAAAACTTATTATAAAAAATATTTTTTTAACGTTTACAACACTCAATTTTTTAAATGAAATATTTTATTGTACAGAAAATTATGTAAATTCATTTATTTAAGTAAAAACAATTTTTTATAATGTATACAAATATAACTCAGTTAAAAAATTGAAATATTTGACGGATACAATTTTTTAGCTTTTTTAACTATTGATGTAATTTGAACATTAGTTATGTTAGATTAAAATTAATAATTTAATTATTAAATAACGTCAATATTATATTCAAACTAAATATACATTAGAATCTTACCATTTTGCTCCAAAGCTTTTTGTTGTTCCTCATTTTTCGGAACCGAGGATACATAATCTGGATCTTGTTGGTTTAAAACTCCCTGCTGAGTACTCATTTATTCTTACGATTCATTCACTTGTTCAATATTATTTCTTCAATGATCCACATAAACATAAAAAATTGTACAAATTACTTCTCTTATTTAAAGTACAATTGTCAGTGACGTCTAACGCGTGCTATAGAAGAGTTTAACCTAACCTACCATATGTGATATATGAGACTGAGAACTCAGAGACATTACACCGGGTGAAATTAAATCTTCAAAACCATTAGTCGATAATATTGCTAGCTACAGAAGCTGTTTTATCTATTTAGATTAATATTAATTTGCTTTGCTATCTTTTACTGTAAGTTAACAAATAAAAAATTAGTTTAATATGTAATAGTTAAAATTGACAATAAAAATGTAATTGACTTTTCATAACTAATGTAAAATATTCAAATTAAAAAAATTAGTATTTTTAAGGTTTTAAAAATGATCAAATATTTTAATTTATCGCAGATTTCGGTTAATTATATTGTAACTATTTAAATAACTTAATTTTTAAATATTTTTTCATGAATTTGACAGATCGCGTGTAAAATGCAAAATATTAAACTTTGATTTATTTTCTATTCCGAAAATTCTGCATTTTACTGGGAGTACTCTGAACTATTTTTAAAAGTAAATTTCATTTTAATCTATCCGGTCTAATTAAAAGAAAATACTTTAATTATTATTTATTATTACTTGAATGTAATTTTTGTTATTAATAAAAGTATTCACTGTTCTATTAATAAATTTTAATTAACTTTTATCGAAAGCTCTTTAATCAGATATTTATACCATACAATTTAATTTGTAAAACTAGGTCTGAATCTTTTTTAAAATAAACCATTTATTTTATTAGACTGCAAATCCGTAAGATCATTTTTTTGCAATAATTTTGAGTGTAATGACTGAAATTTCGTTTACTTATTTTTTATGTTTTTTTTTTATTTTGATTTGATTTACTATTCAAATGTAAAACTGATAGATAATATAATTATATTGATCATCATTTTGCCTAATAAGATTTTTATGAAAATCCTATTTATGAATTTTGTACATCATTAAAATTATTTTTTTTTTAATTCTTTACGGCAGCTCGATTAATTTTTGTCACATTTAAAATTTGCGAGTTTTTTTCGAAATGCTCGCTCATCATCGCGAAACAATCAACAGTATTGTATACATTTTACAATCTTGTACAAATATGTTTAAATTTCATATGAAAAAGTTAATTTTAATTATATCTAGAAAAACAATATATTTATTACGAATATCGATTTGAATATAAATTCAAAAAACTCATTATTGAATATTATTTTTTTTCTCAAAAAAATTGTCGTGAACAAAATTAGGGCTCGAAATGAAATAAATACGTTACTGTTTAGTAGCAACATTAGATTTAGGAAAATTAAAATGCATAGGACAGGTGCTTGGTCCATCTAACAAGCGCATTTGGAAAAGGCGAGCAGTGGTAGAGTTCAGGCGAAAAGAAAGAGCACGTGTATAAAGTTTTAAATGACATTTTTCGAAAACGTTATTATATAAATATCTTGTATCTTTTGTGTGTCTAATGTTCTCAAAAGTAATTTTGTAAATAACATTTAAAATAAGCGCTTAAATATTGACAAAAAAGAAAGAAAAGAAATTGACAATTTAAATGTTTACTGTATATTACTTTGAAAAAATTAAATTACAATGTTTTTTAATTAATTCATATCAATTTTAAAGTTTCTTGTTAGATTGTGTTGGTGATCACGTGACTCAACGGTTACGACCACCACCCTACCTACTGGCGCATCAGCGCACTCTTGTTTTTTTTGTTCAGTTCGTTTTTAAATCTTGTTCACGATAGTTCTTTCATTCAAATTCTTTTGTATTTTTGAGTATATTAAATCGGTTATTTGAAGATAAGACGAGTGTTTTTTCATTTTTTGTCGTCAAACCTCTAACAGGTTATGAGCCCAGACAAATAAACACGCGGATCCGAATAAACCAAAGAAAATAACCTTAACGTGATCGGTCAGCATTCTCAGAGAACGAAGCGTTGGCAGCCGCCATCTTGTACTTTCGAGAAGCTTCGAGGCGAAGCGAGAAAGAACAGAGAACGCACTCTGATAAATTAACCCGAGAACCATGAGCGGGACCGGCACAGTGCGCATCGAGGCTTTAGGCCGAGATAATTACGATATGTGGAAGATGCAGATGCGCGCTGTTTTAGTCAAGAATGGTGTGTGGGGCTACATCAACGGGAGACTGCCCAAACCCGTTCCGGACGATAAAGATATCACCGAGGACGACGTGATAAAGTGGGAAGGCCACGACGAACGAGCGATGTCTGACATGATCCTGTCACTCGGCGAACACCAGATGACGGTGCTGAAAAGCTGCAAAACGTCTCGACAGATGTGGCTTAAGCTGGAAAGCACAAATCAGTCGAAGGGTCCAGCTCGCAAGGCGACGTTGCTGAAAGGCGTGATGATGCAAAAAATGACCGAAGGTAGCGATGTACGCGATCACCTGAACAACTTCTTCAGCAACATTGACAAGCTATCCGAGATGGACGTTAAGATGGACCCGGATCAACTCACCATCATGTTGTTGTACAGTTTGCCCGAAAGTTTTGAAAACTTTCGTGTCGCTATCGAGAGTCGAGACGAATTGCCGACTGCCGAGAACCTGCACACCAAAATAATCGAGGAAAGCGATGCGAGAAGCCGCCATTCATCGGTTGCTGATCAAGGTGCCATGTTCGTGAAAAGGAAAGGTCCCGGCATGAAATTTCAAGCGAAACCAGCTCGAAACCCAATCGAGAAGAGCGAGAAGCACACGTATTTTCCCTTCAAATGCTCGAAGTGCGGAATCAAGGGACACAAGGCGGCTAAATGCACAGCTGACAAGGGCGACAAAAACAAGCCAAGAGAATCATCGATGCTCGCGGTATTCGAGAATGACGACACGTGCCAAATTGCGGCGAGCAACGTCGAGAATCTCTGGTGTCTCGACAGTGGATGCACATCTCACCTGTGCAGTGACGAGACGAGATTCACCGACCTGGACGAAAGCGCGACGGGGAAGCTGAAGTTGGCGAGTAGTGCGACGGCGGAGATAAGGGCAAGAGGAACAGCGAGGATTGGGACAAGCGTGGATGGTCAACGCTGCAACATTACTCTCAACAAGGTCCTACACGTTCCCGAGTCCCGGACCAATCTCCTATCGGTATCAAAGATCACTGATCGCGGTTTCTCGGTTTTCGACAAAGAGAAAGCGGAGATCTTCGATCGAGACGGTGTGACGCACATGAGGGATGTCAAAACGCGGCATCTGAAACGGACCGAGACGAAAACTTGGCGCAACTCTGGCATCGTCGGATGGGTCACGTGAACTTTTGCGACCTCATCGCAGCTGCAAAGAGCGGAGCCATCCGTGGATTAGAGCTGAAGGAAAACTTGGACAACCTTGTTTGCGACATTTGCACCAGGTGCAAGATGACGCGGAAATCTTTCCCGAAGAAGTCTGATCGTGTGACTTCAAAGCTCGAGGTCATTCACACGGACGTTTGCGGCCCTACGCGGGTTGCATCACATTCCGGTTCTCGTTACGTGATTACATTCACGGACGATTGCACGAGGTGGACCAAAGTGCGGTTCATGAAAGCAAAGAACGAAGCATTCCAGAAGTTTTGCGAGTACAC
>JABFPM010003191.1:0-14845 GCA_022817325.1 Idris sp. 1 HC-2018
CCACGAAGCATACACAAAAACTAAATTCCTTAGCAAAATATTCGAATTTCAAAATATCCATCCCCCCAAAACAAGATGACAAAAAAGATACCTCTTTGTTGATAGCTTTTTTAATGTTTCCCGTGTTGGGTCCACCGTTCTCCAGAAGCAGACTCTTGGTGCTGCCCCCCTTGACCCTGACGCTGCTCCACTTTTGTCTGGCGACGTCCTGATTGCGTTCATTTCTCTCGCTGTCCTTCAACGAGCCTCCTTTGACGCTCAATGACAAAACCGTTGGTGTCTCCAGTTGCCCCAGGAGATGCTCCGACATCGCTCTTGGGGACTTGATGCAGGTCATCGTCGTCGGGGCAAGCGTGTTGGCCGACGATACGGACTTGACCAAGAGGTCCTTGCCCTCCTTACCCCAGTCCGTGATCCTTTTTCCAAGACTTGGATTCTGGTGCGAAGCACTCTTCCTCACTTCCGAGCATGAATGTCGTTTCTTCTGTTTGTCACAGTAGGTCGAGTTTGACGAAGACGACGTGGAGCCCGACGCTGTGAGCTTCTGCAGCTTGTTCCTGCGCACACTCGAGGTCGACCTGTCTATCAGTGTATCGCGTTCCTCACTGGAAATGTCCTCACTCTCCTCCGGGAAGTCCGACGAAAGACTTGCACTGATTCGATTTTGCAGGTCCTGTTTCCAGGACCAGTCTTCCCGGTCGTAGGACAGGCTCGACGAGGTGGTCTCCTGGACACCATTGGACGACACCGACTTCACCAGCTGGACCTTTTTCGACTCGTGGGTGTCGCTGCTCAGCGATGACTCCTGGTCGTCCTGCGGCTCAAAGAGGTCACGAAATTCCGTTCTGCGATAGAGCTCGGCGTTTTGACTTTTCGATTTTGACTTCGGGGTGATTTGCTTTCTACGGATGACCACCGGCGGCGGCAGTCGGCCCAGCGGACCGGGGTCACGAGTCGCCAGGGCTATCTCGTCGCTGTACCTAGCCGGAGGCTGCGTCGTGGTTCGCCTAATCTTGGCGGCACACGTGGACCATACATATATGTGGGTGCTTACCTAATTTTCGTTTTTCTTTTGGGTTTGTTTGTTATCTTAATGTCGAGTCGAACTTGAAGTTCTTAATTGTAATAATTTTTGGATGGAATTAACAGACAGTTGTGTTACTAGACCCATGGCCTCCTCGCCGATTTGCCTCCTTGCAGGTTTTAGATCAAAACATCATCGGAGAACTTGCTATCTTTTTTTTGTTTTCTGGATTCACCACTTTACATCTTGGACCCGCTTTAACAGTCTCGGATGGTGTCTGTCACATCTCCGCGAGAATTCATGCTGGCGAAATCGGTTTTACACGGTACGGCGCGTTGTGCGCGACGTCGCGCGCATTCAGTGCGTTTGTACCGCGTCGATTTACCTGCGCTTATTGATTCGCCGAACGGTTGCGAAAGCCAACCAGACTGCGAGGCAGCGCAGCGCCACCAGCATGTGCGCATGCACGACACAAAGAGAGACGGGTTGAAGCCACTCAGGCGTGAATCCCACACCGGCGCTGGAGACTGTGTGTTTATCTTAGCTCATCCGCACTTCTCTCTTGCTCATTCACTTGTTATTATTTTATTTCCTTTTTCTTTCTTTTTGTTTTAGAACTCTTCGTCTCGGTGTTTTTGAAGTTTTTCTTCTTTTTTATTCTTACGTTCACATTTTTCACAGCCTCGTGATCTCGTTGTAATTTTAGAATGAGGCGACTTGCGATTTTCACGTGCGACTCACTGGCACGTTCGTGCTTTATGCTCAGATGGTATTTCACGCTAAATGACTTCGGATATAATCAGCAGTTTTAATGATTTGTTGTTAAATATTAAGAGAGAGGGTAATGCTTGATTAATTGTAGTGTGAATGACTCTTTTGAAGATAACTTTAAAGACAGTTAAAACGCTTAAGGACAATATTTTTTAATTGTTCACAAAATATTAAAATTCGAATCAAATTTATTAATTTAATGTGTTTACGTATTGACAAAAATTTTAATAAAAATTAAAGTTATTAATTTATTGGGAAAACACATTTTTACATAACAAATTGGTTCAGTTATTTCGAATAATGGTTTTAAAAATAATTATTTTAAAACAGTTGAAAACACTTAAATAGCCTTTAGAAAATTCAATTTTTATTATTATTATGTGAGGAAAATTGGATAGAAAAAATATTTAATGAAATATCTTGTATAGCTTTGTTTTTTTCTCTTTGGGTATTGTTAGATGAAATATAGGTAACCGAGTCTGAATTCGATGAAACATATTTTGTTGAAAAATACACATCAGCTGCAGAATACGTTTTCATGTAAATTAAATTATTGTGTTTTCGTATTTAGTATATACAATATATTTATAAAACAGTGATTTTATTGAATTTGTATGGATGAAACAAACTAAATTTATTTTGCATGCATACATATTAAATATAAAGCAAAATCTGTTTAATTTAATTTAACGTCTGTAATTTAATTGACTTTTAATTTTAAATTGAATCCATTAAAACTGATAAAAAATTAGTAAATTGAATTAACAATAATAAAAATAAAAGATTAACTTCAATATTTTTATCGGAATTTAAAGCACTATGTGATGCTTTATTTTATGCAAAGAAAAAAACTTCCTTCGTAATGATTTTATATGATTTCTTAAAAAACATAAACAAAAAACAATTTAAGAATTCTCTTTTCTTTTGTTATTTTAAGTTTGATTAATAGGAGGAAAAACAACTTGCATAATTTCAAATTATTTGCTTTTGGTTATGTGATATTTTTTGCAAGATTTGCACTCAGTAATTAAATGAAAAAAAGATCAGTTTTGTTTTTCTTACAAATTATTATTTTCGAGTAAAAATTATTTAATATTATGCAAATGTTGTCAGCAATTTTATATACTGTTCCAATACAATTTACAATCGTATATTTTTATAATTAGAAACGTAACTTAAGTGAAGCATCAAGATAAAGTGCCATAAACTTGCATAATCAAGTAAAGTATTTTAATTTATTCGTATGTGGTGTAATTAATTCAGGCGATTATATTAAACAATTTAAATTTGAGGAATGTAACAACAAAAACTCTGACTCCATTATTCGGTTTTTTTTATCACTATTTTCATTTTCAACAAAATGCAAAAATTTCCGAGAATCATTTAGCCCTGAATCGCTAAATTTTCATTTAATAAAATGCAAGTTTTAATTATATTAAAAGTGCATTTAACATGTAAAATTTTATGGGAATGTCCATTAAACATTATTGTAGTTCTAATAAAATGTATTTGCCAACGTTAACACTTTATCGAAAAACGTTTAAAAGTAATTAATTACAAATCCCTGGACTTCTTTTTATTAGACAAAAAAAATTAAACTTGTTGGTGGTAACATTAATCAGATAAAATATATTGGAAATTATAATTTATATTTAAAATAAATACCAATAACCTGTTAACAAATATTAAACAAGTTTGAAAATTCAAACAATGTACAAACAATCTGTGTTAAAGGAAATATTCAACGAATTTTAATTATGTTTCAACTTGATATTTCGAAATATTACATAGTTTTACTTTCGGTAGAAAAATATATCTTGTAAATCATAACGTCTTAATCAAATTTATTTTGCTATTTCCAATATATTAACTTAAGAGCAAGTTATAGCTAAATTGTATTATTAATATTCAAAAACTATGTATCTTAATTAAGATTTTACAATTAAAATCTACACTCAAAAAAATCTCCTGTTGAACGAAAAGGAATTGTTCTTTTGTATAATCCTTTTTAACTAACAGGAAATTTCTGTGAGGATTTCTTTTTGATTTAAAAGAATTATACAAAAATTTGGGTTTAATTTTTATATTTATTTGATACGCATTAATACACAACAGAAAATGTTAATTATGCACTTGCTATTCAAATAATGTTATTCATATAACATCAACATTATAACTATAATTATTGAACTTTATATATTAATTTGTTTTAAGTTTCTCAACTATATTTCATTTCATATCAGTTCGAGAAAATATAAGTATATTTAATTACTAAGTTCGGTAATTGGTTTCAGTCAAGCGATACAGCCAGAGCAAAGTTGTCGCTACACCCAATTATAGGCAAATCACACAAGATAGCCAGTGAACTCCGAAATTTCGGTCAAAAGCACGGGTCAAGGGATTGCAACAAGAAGCACGTATCCAATTTGTAAATGCAATGTTTCGACAGCTCGTTTTTTTCGCTCTGTACGTTTCACTAAGCACAACTTTCCAAAGCTTATCATATAAATTTTGCGGTTTTTCGTTTTCCTTTTTATTTTTTCGCTCAACGATAAAACAAGCCCCCGGATGCGGAAGAAGCGATTTTGAACTGCTTCCAAATGGGTTCTAACTAAATTACGAAAGTTACGGCCCAAGTTTAAAGAAGTGACAAGCCGGAAATTAATCATTCAATAAAGATCAGGTCGTGTGAAATATGAATTATTCACAGCAATGTAAACGCTTTTTTGGAACGCTGTTATAATCTTGGGAGTGATGGAGATTTTAATTTAACCAGCGCTGTATAACAGCGAATTGAAAAAGGAAATGAGATCTCGAAAAAATGCATTCTTTCTGTGGCATTTCAAACAGCATTGTTGCAGTAAAAGGAAAAAAAGTTGCTCAATTATAATCTTGATGAAAAAAATGGATGAAGATAGGTGTTGTTATTTGAATTTATTATCATTTAAAAATCTGGTTTTACTATTGTAGTGTTTTTTATCAATTTATTGTTATTTTTTTCTTTTTAAAAGTATTTTCTCAAAAAATATATACAACAAATCACTATACACGTTTTCATCATCGAATTCTTCTAACTGGAACAAGGGAATTGCTTGTATTTGAATGGCTAAGTATTTTCAAATAAGAAATGTGTTACACATTACATCAAAAGCATTTCAAACACACGTCTTGTCTCAAAATTGCATTGTTTGTTTCAGAGGGAAAACCGTCACCGGATAAACAAGGGGAAACATCTTGAAATATTCTTTGACCGAATTTCACGTCGAACAAAAATACATCATTTTTTAAAAGTTATTCTGTAGTACTATATGAAAAGACTAAACATGCAGCATATCGAGTGATGGCAAATGTTTGTGCTCACTATTATTTGACATGAAAATAGCGTGGCGCAATTCTTTTTTCACCTGTTCACGTCAATTTACCTTAACCCAAATATTCAATATCTTGATTTAAACAATAAAACATGATACTTTTTCAAAAACGTTTTTTCAACGATACTTAATAAAATTAATTTTTATATTCTTTTGCCGCTTCCCTAAAAACTTGTACAGAACTTAAAAATTCCAAACAATTTTGAATAAGTTAAAACCTTTTGCATTATGCAGAAAATTTTAACTAATCAGTAAAAATGGAATGTAATATAAAAAAGTACACAGAAAGTTGATACCTACATCAAAAGTTTGGAAAACTCTAAGAACGTCAGAATTCTTTGATCACTTCTGTCTTAAATAATTTCGTCATTTATGCAGATAATTACAGATAATTGTGTTTATATGAAATATTGAAATTCCAGTTTTCAAATTCTATGGTTGAAAATCGTATTTTGATTGATTCTATGAGTTGTTACGTCTTAACATTTAAAAAAGTTGGTTTATAAAGAAATAATTTCAAAATGCTATATTTTCTTTAAGGGGGTAGTTCAGTGTGAACGTCGAAAAAAAGATCTATTTTGAAGAATTTGTTTCTCAGTCACAGATCACCATTTATTGTCAAGTTTTATTTTAATAAATAAAACGCACTTAATACTTCAAGAAAAATTTTTTTATACAAAAAATAATTTAATTTATTGAATAGTTAATTAAATAAACACACTCTTTAAATTTTCCCCATGCCACTCGTGTACCTGATACCTCAAAAACTATCCAACCAATCTTCTTGAAATTTTAACAACACATTCCAGAGACATATCGGTATGGTTGGAAAAAGAATCTTTTGATTCCATCAACGTTTAACAAATTGGCGCACAGTGAAAACAAAAATCTCAAATTTCGACTGTGCTTTGATAGTTATTTTGTTTAATAAAAAATGTAAATGTTAATGGAATCAAAAGATTTTAGTTACGACCATAGCGACATGTCTCCCGAATAAGTGGGTAAAATTTCAAGTAAATTGGTTGGATAGTTTTTGAGGTATCAGGTACCTGAGACAATTTAAAGAGTCTATTTATTTACTTAACAATTTAATAAATTTTGTGTATTAAAAAAATTGTTCCTAGAAGTATTAAGTGCGTTTTATTTAAAAAACCCAGCAATAAATGATGTTCTGCGATTGAGAAAAAATTCTTCAAAATAGAGAATATACTAAATTAATTCCTGAAAAATTTTATAGCTTCAAATGATCGAATAGTCGTATGTTTTCGTGATTACTTGCTTAAAATTAGTAAAAATATTAATATAATGAATTTGACCCCTTTTGTTATCTTTACAATCTTTTAGTAATAATATAATAATAATAATAATTTTATTGCTTTATGAAAGGATCTCTC
Source organism: Idris sp. 1 HC-2018 (assembly GCA_022817325.1). NCBI lineage: Eukaryota > Metazoa > Arthropoda > Insecta > Hymenoptera > Scelionidae > Idris > Idris sp. 1 HC-2018. The sequence continues at coordinate 6,561 of JABFPM010003191.1, forward strand.
CTTAGCAAAAGGATACGCAAATACATCAAAGATAAAAATGAAACTATTTAACATAGTAGAATGACTAGAAATGACCATGAATATCGTAAAAGAAAATATCACTTACAAAAATAATAAACAAATATAAAAATACAGAATTCATTACTAAATATAAGAAGTGCCGTGTAATAAATAGATATAATAAAATAAATAAATATAAATAAAATAAATAGTTATTCGTTACATATGAATGCACGTAGAAGCAAGCTGTTTGCCACGAAGAAGAAAATTGCTTTCATGCACGCATTGGACTCTGTGTTTAAAATATCAATTTGATTAATCAAGGGTATGTTAACAATATATTGGTGCAAATAGTGAGACCGGAGACCTGCAAATACTGGACACACGAACAAAAAATGTGTGATCGTGTCATTTTCATAACTGTTGCAAAGGGTGCAGATTTCAGTGTTACTCGAAACATGTAAGATAATTTTTATACATTTAAAGTTATAGTATTTAATTTTTTTCAAAATATTAATTATTATGCATTTAAAAACTTCTTCTTAATCCCATAACTTTTAAAAGTAAACACATTGTAGAAATATTTTACAATATTTTATTTTTATAACCGTTTTTATTTAAAAACAAAAATTTTTAGTTTATGTGAAATGCTAAACTAACAATGTTCACAATGAAAATTACATGAAAAAAATGTTCCTAAAAATTTAAATAAAATAAAATGTCCCAAAATTTTAACTAGCTTTGTGCTTTTTCAGAGAACACGAAAGTTTTACTAACTTTACTAACAAACACTTTTACTAACTTGAAGCTAATTCATCGTTTACGTGCAAATATAGCGTAGATGTTTTTTGTCCAGCACAAAAAAATTGTTAGATGAATGAAATGCAATACAAAAATTTAATTAGTTTTAGGATTGATATACACTATTTTTTTAATCAACCGGTCTTTTGAAAATAATACAGTAATTATGAAAATTCAAAATACACATAAAACAATATAAATTGATAAATATATTAAAATTCCAAATTGAATTTTTGTTATTTATAAACTATGTTAGTGTGTATATTTCTTAATTAAAATAAAATAAAACTATGTATTCATTCAATGTTTTTTAGAAAATAATTGAATACTAGGAATTGACCAATTAACCTCACAAATATTGTCCAGGGAAATAATTGGGTCATTTTTGAGACGCAGCTTTGCCAAATTATTAGGCGCTTTCACGATCGGGATGTGTTTACAGGGGCTATTTATAACTTAATATTTTTAATAATCTGCAAAATCATAAGAAGATTAACCATAATTATTTTAATAAATAAATAATCGTATAAAAACAAATGAAAAAAATAATATATGTGTATGATTTGCCACAATATTGTTCGTAAATAATAAGTTATGTCCAAAACAAATAGAAGCGTTTAGTTTGTTTAATATAATTATTGAATAATTACAATAATTTTCAAAAAATCAAAATGTAATAAATAAACATATTTTCAATAAATTTCGGTTGACTTGTACATTTTCATTGGAATCACTATTTGTTTCCATTTTTAAAATGTAAAAAACACGTGTTGAAGTCGGATGAAAAACTTGTACAGAAGCAAGAAGAGTTGAGGAGAAAAGTTCTTCGCAGTGGGAAGGATACCTATAAAAGCAAGGCAAATATTGGTTCGGATACCAGTGAGAGTTTCTACTGTAATCTGATCCATGTGATATTCAGATGTGTAGAGCCATGTATGAGCTTCACTGTGTATGGATTGTAGATCGAACATATATGTACAAAATATATATGCTTCATAGACGAGACTTTCGATAAATTACGTCACGCTGTACAAGCAGGACAAACATCTGATTTTCTACTGAAGAGAAAGAGACAGATACCAAACAGCGCGTCGTAATTTATGTATGGCCCTGATGGATTGTTCATGTAGATTGTTTTTGTTCCATAAATATTACATAAATGGTATGGATCATATATATGGTACATATATGGCAACATGTATGGTCCCTATATATTCTTTTACCTAGGTGTATTTATCAAAAAATACCATTTGTTACCATGCAAATTCATCATTGAAGACCAAAGAAATCATTTTCCAGTTTTCAAAGATTCCAAAAATGCTGCACGATGCAAAAACTTGTGTAATAACAGAACTTGTATACTTTGTGAAAAATGTAATGTTCATTTATGTATTGCAAAAAATCATAATTGTTTTCTAGAATTTCTTCAAGTAAGAGGATAATTTTAAAATTGTTACTTTGTTATTATTTGTATGTATATTTATATTTTTCGGAATATTTAGAATGATACATACAAATAAAAATAAAGAAAAACTAAAAAAATATTAATTTTGTTGTCAATTAGTAGAAGTGGGGAATGAAGACGTTGACTCGATTTGTCCAATATATTGGACAATTCATTTCGCAGTATTGCAATACAAAATTAATGTAAGATACTAAAAATGATGTATTTTTATAGATTTTACTACAATTTTTTTTCTAACAAATTGAAAAATATCGAGTCAATGGGTTAACATATTGTGTAAACCTATTAATTTGTTTTAAAAAAAAACGTTACAATCTAGAACTGTTATTACGAGAGTTTTCTCTGTACCAGTTCATTTTTTTCAGTAAAAATTTTGTACGTGTCACTAAATAAAATATTACTGCAAACTTTATTGACATATAAATAGACTATACTGTTTGAATAATATTTCTGATTTATATTTATCTCTTGAGGATAAATGATTACTTTGTTGTAATAATTATACAAAAATTATCGGTGTACTTAGTAATCTAACAATAACAAAAAATATTACTGTGTAATTTAAATAATTACTTGTAATCGATAATTAAACATTTTCAAATCACGAATTGCATCTATAATTGATAATAGCATATTTTCACAAAGTTTTCAATTAGCGAATGTTATTTGTAATTAAGCTTCATTTACTACTTTCTCGTGACTAAATAAAATGATTTATTAACAATACCAATTAAAACATTTTAGGCCAAATTAATATCACTTAAATAAAATTGTATCATTAAGAATGTTGATTTCCATTTTGGTTACATTTATATAACAATGTGAATGTTTTTTTTAGGTTTCCAAGCGATGGTACTTTCCATGCCTCTACAATCTGACACATTTCAAGTTGACCATCCATTTTTGTATATGATTCTTCATAAAAATGCTAACATAGTTGCTAAAACTGGAAGTAAAACATCGTCATCTGGATCCATTTCTCATTTTAACAGAAATGCTAAAACAGTCAAAAAAATTGGAGAGGTTTCCCTAATTTTTTCTGGATTCATTTCTCATCCTAAATATTAAATGACATTATTAATTAAATATTATTTTATACGTGGAGAATTAACTATTAAGTATTAATAATTTTGTACATGGGAATTCCAATTTTTAATAAATAGACTTCACCAGTCGATTAAAACTTGATTTCATTTTAGCATACTCATTCAAATATTCGAAAATATATTAGATAAAAAAGATTAACGAATCATTAATTGAAGGTATTTTTAATAGTAACATTTCAATCATTTTGTTCAGATTCATGCTTGTATTTTTCAATCAAATCATGTCTCATGCTCATAATGCAAAAGATTTTTTTGCCCAACTGAGAAACCAAATTTCAATTATTCATAAAACAAATAAATAAAAAACTAGATATTGAATTTGTATCTGTGCATCGGGAGTGACTTACTATAATTAAATAATTTTATTAAGATAAAGTAAAATAATAAATTTAGATAATAGATTAGATTAGATTTAGTAAGATAAAGTTTATAATAGCGATCTTACATCCTATATTTCAATATTTTAAAAAAAAGTAATACTTTTATCACTAAACTCATTAATAAAATATTAATAAATAGTTAATAATAACAATATAATTTTACATGTGAGTGAGAGAGACACCCTGAAATCGATTGACATATCACCTCAAGGTGATATGTGACTTTTGTTGTCTGTTTGTCTCACAAAAAAATAGTTTTTATGTAAAATTTTTGTTGATTTTGAAAATTGTTTTAGAAAAATGAACGATTACTAAAATAACTTGTTTCGAAGATTTAATGAGAAGGAATTCTTTGTAGATTATTTGAACTCACCTAACTTTGGAACTGCAATTAATTTATCGACATTTACAGTTTGCAAAAGTTACGCCAATTCAAAAAACCTACAAAAAATTCCTTCTCGTAAAATTTTCGAAACATGTCACTTTAGTAATTGTTTATGATTTTTTACAATAGTTTTTAAAATTAACAAAAATATTACATACAAAGTGATAGACAATATGAGTCACATATCACATTAAGGTGATATGTCAGTCACATATGTAGGAAAAATACAAAACTACAGAACTTTAATATGAGTGAGAGAGACACACTCTGAAATCGACTGACATCATCTTAAGGGGGAAACTCCAATTAGAAAAAAAGTTGATTTTTTTTCGTTTTCAAAAATGGTTCTAAGCAAGAAGAAAACTTTTAAATTTTTAAACAAACTTCAAAATAGTTTTAAAGGTATAATACATTATTCATAAGCGCACACTATACATATAAATGGGCGTATTGATTAAATAGGCGTATAATCTTTAAAAACGTTTTTCTTAAAACAACGTTTTCAAATTTTTTGTGCAAGATAAATGTTCTAATAAACCAATCGACTTCTCGTTTACGTCATTTTTTCCTAACTAAATAATTTTCCATATGAACTAAACAAATTGAAAAAGTTCATAATTAACATTTATTTTTGCTTCAACAATGTTAACATTGTTCATTCAATTTTAATTTTTTTTTCCAAATAATTTTAAAATGACAAGATTATATAATCATCTCATAGTTTTTTAAACTCATATAGAGTAAAAATATATATACATTTCAAATCGAATTTTGTTGTAGAGTGAAAACTAAAGATGATTGTGTAGGCACAAAACAGAGGTCACAAAGCGTCGCTGTTCAACTATTGAATGGTTTATTGGAAAGAGTAATTCACATTTTTTAACCAAAAAAAAAATTTTTATAAGGTAAAAAATGTAAGAACAAACAGAACAATTTTCAGTTAGTTTACATTGATTATTTTTCCAGAAAATATTCCTGAAAAATCATATTTTTCGCTGCTCTAATTAGAGTTCTCCCCTTAAAATATGTCAATATTTATAACAAAGAAAAAGAAAATTAGTTATTTATCATAATTTATGTAACAATGTAATTATCATGGAAAAGAAGTCTATTGACTACAAGAAAAACGGATCCATTGGATAAAACTAATATTATAGCGAATGTTAAAAAGCGACAAAATATTTTAGTTCTTAGCACTAAAAAAGAATTTTATCAAGAAGCATTTTCTTCATTGTATCAGATATTGGAATAGAACTTTCGTCATTGCAGCTACAATTCACAGTTAATCGACCATTTGTATTCCATTTATTGAAGATTAAACAAAACAACGATGAAGCTGTTACTGAAATCACACCTATGTTTCTCGGATCTATTAAGGAACCTAAATAATAATTAATTAGATACTTGATAAAAAAATGACATATTCATAAATATCGTCATATACTTGTCCAACAAATTTGGGGATTACCAAAATTGTACTGACGATTAACTTTTGCCTTTTACATAATATATGTATTTGTATTGTATTAGAAATAAAACATTAATTGTTTAATACAAAACGTAAAATTATTTATATGAATTTGATAAAATTACTTGCATAACTCTGTTTCAAGATTTACATTTTGCAAAAATTATGTTTAAAAAGTAAACAAATTTTTAATTATGCAATTTATTTTAAAACAAATATTGGAGCAATAAAATGTTATATTTCATCACATAATCATTTTATGAATAGATCATTTTTTTATAACTTAGTTTGTCTTTAAATAAACAATATATAATTTATAGACACATTTTTTTCATGGAAAGAGGACAATCAATTTTATCGTAGTTAAAATATAGTATTTGTAGTAATATTAAATTGCCGTATTTTTGTTATTATAATAATAATAATAACTTTGTTCAAAAATATTTTAGGTATGGTATCATTTAAGAAGAGCAAAATGGTTACCGACCCTATCAAAGTAGACAGACCATTTCTATTTAAATTAGTTCGAGTGTCTCGAGATCATCATGATGTCAGAGACATGACTTCTCTATTTGATGGAAGTGTTCAGGAACCAACAGCTTAATTTATCAACAAATTATAAATGTGCAATGTAAAATAAATATATACTTTTTAAAAAATAATTTTTTTCATTTTATTGACAGCATTTTGACAGTTTTTATCTGCCAAAATTAGGTTTTCATCATTAAAATTTGCACCTTGATCTTATAAACCTTCTGTGTAGTAACATTATTTTTTCTCAATTTTTTCATTAAATTATTAAAATAATGACAGCATTTTTGACAGCTGTCATCGCTTTTTAATAATTTTTGTAACACTAATTATTTCTTCTCCAACCCCAAAAACTATTTATGCACTTTGATATGATATTATTTTTAATTTTTTTTGCAATTATATAATCATATTTATTGAAATAAAATATTATCTTTTGATTGACAGCGTTTTTGACAGCTGTAATGAGTCAAAAATAAATAATAATTCTCTCATCATAATTGTGTTCTCCGACCCCAAAAACCCTTGTATGAATTTTTTCAGATTTTTTTATGAAAACCTGCGCTTCACATTTTATTTTGAATGTAGTTTACATGCAAACACATGTTAAATGCCATTTAAATTTTGAAGTCTGTGGGGCACGGGTTTATTCATAGATTTTTTTGATCCGGTCGGCGTCAAAAAATTTTTTTTTCAAAAAACTTTCGACCCAGGAGGTGCACATAATTTTTTAGAGACTTTTTCATTTTGTGGACCACCCTAATATATATATATGTTCAATGTAAATAATAATTATTTACTTGGATAAAATATGATCTCAAAAAGTTTATTATATCTATAGAATTGTCTCCTAATAGGGACTGGACTTTTGTACAAAATAAACCAGTTTCAGAGAAAGCTCTGTTAAAGTCAGAACTTGATGGTTTAATGCTTTTTAAATAATGAAAAACTACAGTTAAATACTTTTCTTTGATTTTTTCTTCTCCAACAAAACTATTTTTGAGTACCAATTGCATCTCTTTCATAGATAATTCTCTTTCTACAAGTAATGGATCATCTATGGAAATAGTAATCTACAATTTTTTCAAATTATACAAGTCGTAAAGATATTGTAAAACATCTGAAAAATGATTTTATCGCTTATCTACATAACTGTTCAAAAAGTTCATTACTTGAGAGGACATGCAACCAAAAAATTAGAAAAAATTTGGAAAAAAAATTATTACATATTTTGAAAAAATATTTTTATTTATTAAAACACATTTTTCTCAAGTTTTTATTTTTCATGTTTTCTAGTTTTTAAAAAAGAACTGGTACCAAAGTTCTTGACTAATTCACTTCTAGTTTATTTTAAAATATTTCTAAGAATGTAAACAACAACTTATAATGATCAAAATTTTAATAAATTGTTTTAACATTTTGTATTAACATTGTATTGAAAAAAGCTCAATTTTCTGCTGTTTTTATGCATTTTCTTAGTAATATTAAGATAATTTTTTTAATTTACACGATATCAAAATTGAGTCAATACAATTTGTTGTTGTATATTGGTGTATAGTTTTTTACCGAATTTTCCCGGTAAATGAAAATTTATATTTCAGTAGCCAAATTACCGATCGGTAAACCGGTTTTCCCGTTTACTGTTTAACGATTTGCAATCCCTATCAGTTACCAAAATTATTTCACATTTTCGTTTATATTAAAATATCAAAATTTAGCATATTTTCCAGCATATTTAACATTTTAATAAAGTTATTTTACATAGTTAATTAAAAATTTTAAGATACTTTAATCTTCATATTTATAAGTTAATTTTGATTGGCTTTAAAAAAAACTTACATACAAGTATAAAAACGCAACCAATTTATTTAATTACTAATTGTTTAATATAAATACAATTTTTTTTAAAGAAACAAATTTTTAGCTATTTGATATTTTTGTGTCAAACCTTTTTTGAATATTTATATTTTTAGTAACAAAGATTTACTTGCAGAATTAAAATTTTGGATACTTTAATCAAATATAAAATAATAAAGGGTATCCTGGGATAAGAGGGGTAAAATGCCCCTGTCAAAACACATATCATATTATAATTTTTTTCCATTTATTGGAGCATTCAAATAAGATTACAATGATTTATTTATTTATA